>CM046035.1:15850044-16008172 GCA_025215565.1 Flaveria ramosissima
TTAGTTGTGGATAAACAAACCAGTTCGGAATCACCACATTTCATTTCAATATGTCAAAAAAAATTTAATTCTCAGTGAATTTCAAATAAAATAAGTAATATACTCAGAGTTGAACCACCACATTTCATTTCAATGGACCTAATTGACCTTTTTTAGTTGTGGATAAACAAACCCGTTCGAAATCAAATCATCCAGTCACAACGAAATCAGAGTCTTATCCTTTTCCTATTGATTTTGAACCAACCTCACCTCGCATAGATCACACCGACCTACCCACCCCGTGTGTGTGGGTGCCAAGTTCATCTCCCTCTTTTTAAACTTACCCGCAAAAGAATTGATTTTAGGCCTGTCAAATCACTGAACCATCTTTCTCGCTTTCGCTCTTTCTCCCGCTCAGTCACGAGGGTCCCGGGCATGAGAATGCAAGTGCCTGAATCAAACAAAAGGTCCGAACATCTGAGGACAAAAGAGAAAATGCCGGTTTGAGATCAGCAATTAGTTTTTTCCTGAGGGGGTTGTGAGTGCAGTCCCGGCTGGGAAACGAATAGATGGAACCGATTAAGATAACACATATTCTCCAAAACAGTGTCGTACATTTGTCGTTCAATATATATATATATATATATATATATATATATATATATATATATATATATATATATATATATATACACATATATATACATATATATATATATATACTAATAAACCTTTACACTTTTGACACATGTCATTACCACATTCACTCTCTCATTTATTTTCCCGCCTAAATTAATTACTTCATTTTAAAAAATCAAATAACTAGTTTCTAATTTTTTTCTCTTTCTCTCTCTATATTATAAATCTAAGTTCTTATTAAATCAATAATATTAAAAAGACAATTTTCATTAGATAAAAACTAAATACTTTGATTAAAAAGTACACGTTTTCAAAAAAAAAATTTTCTAAAACTATGATTTTTTTTCTAAAACAACGAGACTTTTTATAATAATAAAATTATTTTAAAATCATTCTTTTTATATATAAAATAATTTTACAAAACAAACCCGAAGTCTTTAAACAAGAAAATATAGATAAAAATAAAACTTTTATCAAAACAATAATTTTTTATAACGAAAGTTTTAGAAATAATATAAATATTTTATCAATTAATCAAAGTAACTACTTATACGTAATTTCAGTTATATCTTATATCAAAATAATGTTTTACAGTTCCTTATTATTTATTAATAACTATTTAATATTTTTTAATTCAACCCGTGTAATACACGGGTTTGTACCCTAGTGTGTGTGTGTATGTATATATATATATATATATATATATATATATATATATATATATACATATATATATATATGTATATATATGTGTATATATATATGTATATATATATATATGTATATATATATGTATATACATATATATATACACATATATATATACATATATATATACATATATATATATATATACATATATATAAAATGGTAAATGAAGTATATATATGAAGAACGAGGGATAAAACTAAGGATTAAAGGATAAGCTAAGGAGTGTCGGAGGGGATTTAGTGTGCCATCGAAATGATAAGAGAGCATAAGTTTTTATTGATTGTTTGGTGTGTCTTACAATGAAGGGGATGCCCTCTATATATAGTTTGCATCCCTGCAGATTCAAAATTGTCATCTGCGCCCTGACGTTTTATGTTATCTTCATTTGAGTGTCTGTCATTTTATTTTTATTTCAATTTGAATCAAGATAACTAACACCGTTAGTTTTTCTGTTAAATTTATTATTGAAAAGATTAAACTACCCCTAAAATTAAATACAAACAAAAAAAATCTTGTGGGACCCATTCATCAACATCTTCTTCTTCATTACCAACACTCTAATAGTATCTCTTTCATACATACACGCATCACCACCTCCACAGCATCATCACCACATCCATAACCCTCATCACCACCTTCACAACCCTCATCACCACCACAACAGCCACCCGTCACCACCTCCATACCCCTCATCACTACCACCACAATCCCCCTCACACACTCTTTTCACTTGGTCAGAGCCACCCATCACCACCACCGTGACTCCTATCACCACCACCGAGACCACCATCACCACTGCGATCCCCCATCACCACCGCCACGACCCCCGTCACCATCACCGCGACCCATCACCACCACCGCAACTCCCCTCACCACCGCCCACCATCTCCACCACCGCGGCCCCCATCACCACCACCGCGGCCCCCTATCACCACCACTGCGGCCCCGCATCACCACCACTGCGACCTTCATCACCACCACCGCACCACCCATCACCACCACCGCGACCCCCATCACCCCCATCGCAGCCCTCCATCACCACCATCGCACTCCCCCATCACCACCAGCGCACCCCCCATCACCACCAGCGTAGCCCCCTATCACCACCAGCGTAGCCCCCCGTCACTACCAGCACAACCTCCCATCACCAACAACGCAGCCCCCATCTTATCTAGATTTTCAATTTCACATTGATGGTGGTTGTGGACTATCGATCACACACATATGGAAAGAGAGAAAAGGAGAGATAGATAGATAGATAGAGAGAGAGAGAAAGAAAGAGAATACATAGGGGTGGCGGCGATTGTGGTCATGGAGGTGGCGGTTGCGATGGCGGCGGTGGTTACGACGGTGACATGGTGATAGTGTTGTTGTGGTGGTTGACTAAAAAACATAGAAAAGGGAGAAAGAGAGAGAGAGAGAGAGAGAGAGAGAGTGAGAGAGAGAGAGAGAGAGAGAGATAAGGGGTAAGGTGAGGATGGGGGTATGTGATTTAATAAACAAGGGTAATTTTGGTCATACTATAACTGGACGTAGGATGACCACTGGTGGGATGACTAAAAAGGATTTGTTTTTTTATTTTGTTTGATTAAAATGAGGCCTTGTAACCTGCCATATATGTTTGTTGATTATTTTACTAGTTGCACGGGTATAAAGAAAAGAGGACATATTTGTGCTGGTACATATGTACTCGACTCGCTGAGTCTTTACATATTCTCACCCCTGAGAATGTGGCAAGGTTAAACGGGCCGGTTCTTATGTCCGGATTTGTTGATCGTGAACACGTTATACGGATGGACATAATTGAAGATTATTCACAAGTTAGGTGGAGGTTCAAACATAATTATCAAATGTGGGTACCTCCATATCAAGCCCCTCCTGAAGATCCGTATCAATAGAAATGTATTTTATAATGTAATTTTATTTTTGTTTGTATAATAATGTAATTTTTTAGTTATATAAAATTGTGATTTAGTTTTTCTTTGTATATGAAACAAAAATATATTAAAAAATTAAAAAGATAAACAATAACAATAATTGTAGACAAGAAAATATGGCAAATTGCAGATTGTATATGAAATAATGGCAAATTGAAGATAAAAAAATAATGATTGATTTGATATAATTGACTGTGAATATGTCTATAAAATCACAATTCACAATTCACAATATATTTGTTTTATCTTAATATTATATAAAATTATATAATGTAAACTATATATATAAAAACTTAACAATATATAAAATTAAACACTAAATACATGTACATACAAAAAGTTTAATTTTTATCTTAAACTTATATAAAATAATATAATGTAAACTATATATATAAGTAAAAAGGTAATAATAAGTATAATATAACTATATATAGAAAAGTTAATATAATATATAAAATAAAATAAAAACATAAACGGTCGTTTATTTGGCCGTAAAAGGCCGTTTACTTTACTGCAAACTGTCGTTTATCTTCCCGCAAAGTGTCTTTTACATTCATGCAAACTGTCATTTATAGAGTGACAAACTGTCGTTTACAGTTTGACAAACGTCGTTTGTCTTGTCTGGTGTAAAAAGTCTAGCCGGTGGTGTGTGAAACAACAACCCCTAAAAAAGCTCGTTTAGGCTCGCGAGCTAGCTTGAGCTCGATATTTGAAGCTCGGGCTCGAGCTCGTTTAGTAAACAAGACATAATGTGAACTCGATCTCGTTTAGTAAACGAGCCATGTGAGCTTGAGCTCGTTTAAGCTCGGCTCGATTCAAGATTTTAATGAGCCGGTCCCGAGTAGTTTGCGAGCCAGTTTGACTTGTTTACACACCTAACCGCGCATACATTTAACATAAAAGAACTTAACGTCCATCCACCATAGGAACTGCCTATGTGATCGTTGTATAAGCTACCCACCTGTTAGTTTTTAGAGCTAGTGAGCAAAACCGTGGTATAGTATTAACACTATGATGATTAAAATTTTGTTCTTTTAACCTTTTAATGGAACTTAGTCAGGGAGATATTATAAACTTAGTTTTTTTTCTTTTATAAATGAATAGTATTTTAAAACATATTAAGATAATAAATTGAATAATAATCATAAGAATTATGAATAACTTTTATATGGTTTGAAACCTCTAACGTATAGTGCAACAATGTTAGATGTGTAATACACGATGGGGTATCTGATTCACTTACTCTTAATGTCTTAAACTTCGGTTTTTATAAAATACTATAGTCTGATTTTATAACTATGCATAATGTTAAATCGAGCACATTGGAAGAATTTGATCAACTAGAATGTTGTTTTTCTTTAAGTAATCAATTTGTACAATTTAGACTTTATGTTGCATAAACAACTTTGTTTTATAAAAAGGTAACCAAGAAATAATCACCATCAACTACTCCACTTAATTGTCTAATGATTATAACATTAGCATGCCTTCGACCTACATGTTCATTTTATATTTTCATGTTATTCATCCCTTAGTAGACTAACTCTAACATAATTTATCTGGATTACTTTTAAATCAATCAAAATTTTATTCTCAAAATGTGTATAAAACAATTATTATATCTAAATTATAAAACCTTATTCTCATCTATCTTTCTATCTTTTAAAATTTTAAAAACAATATACTCTCACAAGTTATGACATATATATATATTTTGTTTTAAAAACCATGAATATATTTATACAAATAAATAAGAAGATCGAGATTCCTTGAAAAACGTGTTTATAGGTTCGGCTAAAATAGTCTTGAATTCGTTTATGCTAAACCAACTCTGTAACTTTTCTAGTATGTTAACTAGAAATGCTCCCGCATGCGTTACGCGGGTAATTACACCACAAACTTGATATATGAAAACCAAAATACAAAGAATATAGTAACAGCTATCACCCCGACTTCGTATTGAAGACACCAAGCAAATGAAAACAAAGAAATAACGTCAACATAGATTGACTTGCTTATTGTTTTATATGAACCACGTTTCGCGTGCGTGGTTCAACGTTTTGACGTCTCCTTTTCGTTCGTTTTATTTTTCGTTATTTATTATTTGAAATACGAGCTCTTTCGATGTTGGTGGTCACTGGCGTTACTTTACGCCTACCGTTGCAACGCGAGAGGCTTAATACTAGTTCAATTTCTTTTTTCAAAATTATCAACTCACATACTCCATTGCTCCTTCATTTGACCCAATTACGATTTGGGCCGACTGGATCAATAGACTGGCCTATATAAAAGACTAACATGAACTAATAATGCAATAAAGGAATTAAGAAAACATACAAGAAATTAAAAAAACACTAAAATGAAAAGAACTCGGACCCGACCCGGACCCAGTACGGGTAGTACCCGATGGGAGGTGTACCCGGTTGGACCCGTAAGATTGGAACCGATTTTAGATTTTGAGTTTTTTAGCGAACCCGACACGAACCGAACCCGGCCTGGTTGAACCCGAGTTGAACCCGGTATTGGACACACACAACAAGAAAAGAAAAGAAGAAAAAAAACTAAACCCAGTATTGGACCCGGTTTCGGACCAACCCGGACCCGACCCGACCCTACCCTACCTGGGTATAGACATGTACAAACCGGTTTTTATGCCCAAACCGGTTCGGGTTCAAAACCGAACCGGTTTTTTCATGGTGGGGTCAAACCGGTTTATCTTCAAACCGGTTCGGGTTACATACCGGTTTGGCTCACCAAAAACTCGAACCTATCAAATCGGTTCGGACCGGTTTGAAACCGGTTTTTTTACCCAAACCGGTTTTTCTTACCGGTTTAACCGGTTTTTAACTTTTAAACCGGTTTATCAACCGGTTTTGAGTGCGGGGCTAGCAAACCGGTATAGAAACCGGCGGTTCGGGTTGGGTTCGGGACCGGTTTGGTCCAAACCGGTTTTTCTTTGAAACCGGTTCGGGTTTTTTTAGGTGAACCGGTTCCGAACCGGTTTTTTTGTACATGTCTACCTGGGTATAGCGGGTAGGGTTTTCATGTAGGTGAACCCGATCCGGGTTCATACCCGGTTTCGCCTCAACCCGGGTATAAAAAGGCCCGGTTGGGCCGAACCCGGTTTGTACCGGTTTCGGGTACGGCCCAAAACCCGTTTTGCCCACCTCTAGGCAGGTGTTCCATATTCATGGGTTATGGGCTTCCGGTTCATTGATCGGTTATGACATGATTGGCCCAATTACGATTTGGGCCAACTAGATCGGTGGGCTGGGATCTTCCTTTATCCATAATTGAGAAAACATATGGCTGTTAAATTAGCTATAAAATATATTTGTCGTTTAAGAACAAACTTCTTGGCTATTGAATTTACTCTACCTTTGAAGAAACCACTGCCAGTGGTATCTTTTAAGACAAACTATGCTTGTATTTTAAGAACATATAGCCTTTAAGGAAACTTATGTTTTTTTAGGACGACAAACTCGCACGCTCTCTACACTCTTACTCTTTAGTATGCACAAAAGTTCATCATAAAGCTAGAACCCTTAAGTTACTACATATTATGATACATCTAGACTGTAAGCTTTTTGGTTTTACAGAACCTTAGCAGCTATAAGCTCTTAAGATATTAAGAGGCATTTGTGTGTGTTATGTACATATGTATGTTTATATGTGTGCATGATGCGCGCTTATGCATGGCTAGTTTCTCCTCATGTGCAAACACATGACCAGGTTTAACTGAAAATGTTAACATTAGTGAAAATAAGGAAATATGTAACAAAATTTGAAATATATAATGAATTTTGTAATTATTGAAGTTTAATGACAACAACTGTAGCAGTCATCGTCGTTGCAAACATTACCGATGAGTACATGATGGTTTGTCTAGGGGTGATGGTTCATGTAGTTCTCTAGCTGGTGATCTTGTTTTTCTGCAAAGTTTTGTAGACGCAAATCAATGTCGTGTTAGCTATCTTCTAGGACAGATAGAGCGAGAGAGGGAAAATCTGAATAGACCTTGGCAATGTGAAATCAAGAAGAAGATGAGGTTTTCAATAACTCTTGAGCTCTTACATAGAAGAAAGGCATCGTACCACCACGATTTTCCTTAGACACACTTAAATTATAATATCTAAATATCATATAATTAATTAAAATCTCATATTTCAAGAAATCACATTAGAGGTACCAACTATTTAAGATCTAATATCTCATTGTCCCATAACCTAGTGTTATTAGTGATTGTCTCTCACAAATTATGTGTATTTAAAACAATGTAAATATAATGTTAGGTGGTGTTTAGAAGTAAAAAAAAATTGATGTTGCATTGGATATGTTGCGCCATGCCGGTTCTTGCACCCCTCTCATAGTTTGAACTTATGATCTTCTTAAGTTGTCCGACGTGTTCACTACTATGCTCCATGTATTCCATAAATGAGCACCATTTGGAAACAATACTACATTTATGCAACCATTTCTTCTTCACAAAAGTTGAATTACTTCATATATGATCATTAACTAACTTCGAAAATGTCTTCAAAAAATTAAAGTACATTTACAAAATTTCAAAGTCTAACATATTTACTAGTGGTTCATGAATAAATACCAAGGTTGACAATTGAACTTAAAAACCATAATTGTCATCATACCATACGGATTAAGAGAGCGTTTGGTTTGCGGAATGTGTTGGAATTAAACTTAGAAGGAATTGGATTTGGAATTCAAGGTAATTGAAAACTATCAAAGGAATTTAAATTTAAAATTTTAGGGACAAAAGACTCAAGAAAGAATTAAAATATATCGCTCATTGCAATCCATCACCACCCCGACTACCGATCACCACCGCTACATACCACCAATTATGCGTCGCTCTCGTCACCGATAATCGACCGCGCCCACCACCGACAATCGATTGTACCTACTGTTGGCACCAATCGATCAGGCCTACTGCCGCCAACCAACAGTCACCGCCGAGCGCATCTAAAACCAACAAGGTCGGCCAAGACGGTTTGTGATCGGTCGTAACGTCCGATGTCGGTCGCGAGAACAGTCGCTAGAGATAGTCGTTTTCGGCGATAAGCACGGTTAGCAAGGACTGTCGATTGTTGACAACACTAGCGGGCATGCTCAGTTGTCGATAGGTTTGAGTTGTCGTGGTAGGGCGACAAGTGGGAGGTGGGTGTGATGTTAAATGGTTTTGGGAGGCCGGTAGTGGTCGACGGTTAGGGTCGACGAATAGCAGCGGTGGTTGGTGGTGAAGGTTGGAGGTCGGTGGAGGTGGCGGTCGGAGGGTCGTCGGTAGTGACAATTGGCGGTGGGCGGGGGTGGTAGGTGGTGGGGGCGGGGCGGTGGTCGGTGGAATTTGAACTAATTTGAAATCTTTCATTTGAAGGAAGACGATGGAATTCATTCCAATTTTAGTTATTTTCTCAACCAAACATGTTAATAATAAAATTCAAATTTCAATTTCAACAAATTTCTGCTACCCAAACACATTGATCAATAGAATTCAGATTTCAATTTTGTTAAATTCTTTTGAATTCCTACATACCAAACGCACCTTAAAAGTGTAATTTGCTTAGAAAAATAACTAACATGAAAATGTTAACAAAAGTGAATTTTACTGTGTTATCCTTCCTCCCATTTTATTTCTCATAAATTGATCCCAACTACTGATTCGAAAAACAAAAGACGAGCAAATTCGAACACCGCTAGAATAAGTTTAATCAAAATTTTATTTAGTGTAAAAGTAACTAAAAATTAACTTTTTAATTTTTGAAACATTAACCTTTTAACTAAAAGTTAAAATTGCCTTTTAGTTTAACTTCCTCCGTCACGAAATCCTTCTGCTGATTGTTTCTTAGGGAAACAATACTTTTTAATTTAACCTTTTGGAAAACATTGCCTTTTAGTTTAACTTTGCAACGGCTGTGTTTTGTATGCATGAATTGAATGAATTTAATATAATTGGAATCCTAATTTTATTGATAAATGTGTTTGATTGACAGAAATTTGTTAGAATTGAAACTTGAATTTCATTTTTAATGTGTTTGATTAATAAATAAAATTGAAAGTGGAACGAATTCCTTTAAATTAAGGATTTTAAAATCCTTCCAAAATTTTAAAGATTCCAAAATCCACTGACCCCGACCTGCGATTGTTGCCGCCGCCAACCTCCGACCTGTCGCTATTCGTTGACCCCCGCAGGTGCCCGCCGACCCTGACCGGCAACCATTGCCCGTTGTCGACCACCCAAAACCGCCGACAATCAACCGTGCCTGCCATCGTTGTCGACAATCGACAGTCGCCGTTGATTGCGCCCGCCACCGACAAATGACCGTCCCCACTAACTGCGCCTGCGGCTGACCGTTGTTGCCTGCCGCATTGGTTTAGCTTCGCTCGAAGCCGACTATCGTTTTTCGGAGGCGGGGGTGATAAGTTAATGGCGGCATTGGCAGCGGCCGGGTACAACCAGTTGTCGATAGCAGGCACAATCATGGGCCGAGGTCGATTTTCATGGCTAGGTGAACGTACGGTCGGTGATATGTAGTGACAGTGATTGGTAGCCGGAAGTGGTGTCGATTTGCAATGAGTGATAATTCCAATTCCTTTATATGTGTTTTGTCACTAAATTGCATTTGGAATTTAAATTCTTTTTATAAATTTCAATTCACTTGAATTCCAGATCATTTGAAAAATATATTTCAAATCCAATTCATTCTAATTCAATTCCAACACATTATGCGAACCAAACGCACCCAAGTTTCATGTTTTTCATAAAAAGCCATCTCACATACACCAAAACATAAATAATTAATGGCAAAAAAATGGTTTGATGACTAGGAAATAACCAAGCTTCCCATCAAAAAAATAACCAGACTAGTAAGTTGTAAATAACTCGAATTTCATTCATACATACACTGACTGATACAACACAATTAACAAATAAATAAGCGAATTTGCAAAAGCTTTCAAACTGTTGATGCAATATCCCTGTTTGATCTGTTGTATTTCATGTGGCTCTTAACCAGCTGACCTGCTGCTATTGCAGACATCAACGATAGCTCACCGGCTAGCACTGAACCAGCCACAACCGTTGCCAATAGTCGGGCATTTGACCCTGGTGACTCTCGGTTTGAACCCTTGGCTCCAAGTAGGTTCAAGCATGCTGACTGTGAGGCTAGCTGTGTGCCACCACCAACTGTACCAACCTGGAACAAACAGATAATAGTTGGGTTAACACCGGTTTTCGGTTTCCAACCATTTAACTACTACTATTTGTAGTGTTTTTACTTTAAACTTCAGGTGCCGTGATTTATAACTATTTATTATTAGTTGTATTTATATTAAGTTAATTGGATTTTAATAATCCAAACGTTAACCCGTTGGATGATAATAAGTCATACTAACAATTTAACCAATAACACTCATAGCTTTTATTTTCATTGTCAAACGCAATCTCACTCACATAACTATATCATACACTTTATTTCTACTCAATTTCACTCACAATGATTATTATGAGTGAAATGAAAAACACGCATTCCTTGTAAGCGAAATCAAAGGCAAATCAAAGGTAAAGGAGTAAATCAAATGCAAATCCATGATGATTATATGATTGAGATTTCTATTGGCAACAAAAGTGAAATTAAAGATTAACATTAATCAAAGTGCCAATATGGATTATTATTGACAAATGGATCACAGTTTGAGTGTCTAATGGTCCAAGTGAGAGGTGAGAAGCTTTGCTTCTCTTGAACGTCATGGGTTCAAACCCTCACATGGGCGAATAATTACTAACTTGGTGTTACTAACTTACTAACCACTAACATGTCTTTCAAAAGAAAAAAAAACCCCTAATTTGCCTTAAATATTAAATGCCTATATATTTTTATTTCCGGTCATTAGGGTGTGTTTGGGATTGCTTATTAAAACTTTTTATCTACTTTTTGCCCTTTTAAACAAGTTTTGCTAATTAAAAATCAGATGAGCTATTTGAATAAACAGATCTCAAAAACTGTCAAAACAACTTATTCATGTATAAAAATACACCCCCTAAATATGCATACACTACACTTAAAAACCCACACCCAAACACCCCCTATATGATATGAGAAAACAGACGCTATCAAGATAGCACGATGAATATTGAATCACAATGAATACCTCGATTGAAGGCATGGTGACTGACACATGCAAATCTTTTCCATTATTAACAGCTTCCATCATAGTTATGCAATGAGAGCTCTCAATGTTCTGGGCAGGATCTTGACCAGTGGCTATAAAGACTGCAGAGACTATATTGGCAGCATGGGCATTAAAGCCGCCAAGAGCACCAGCGATTGCTGAACCAGTAAGGTTTTTAAGCATGTTAAGTTCTACAAGTGCAGGCACCGTGGTTTTAAGCACTTTTCTTACAACATCTTCAGTTATGACTGCCTCACAAACAACAGACTTCCCCCGCCCTTCGATCCAGTTAACCGCTGCTGGTTTTTTATCAGAGCAGAAATTTCCTGTTTGACCAAAAAAAAATACATATCAAATCTAATGCCAACAAAAAGAACTTTAGCGAGTTTAAATGTAGAAGCTAAATGCCAACAAAAAGAACTTAAGTGAGTTTAAATGTAGAAGCTAATAATAATAATAATAATTGGGACCAATAGAAATTTTCCAAAATGATCTTAATTTGCCAAACCATATGTTTAGTTATTAACTGATGTGGCAAAGTTGATGGGACAGATAACTGGCCAAAATGTCTTCTAGTGAAACATGTGGGATTGTGGGGACAGGTTGACCCACAGACAATTTTAGTCTAATTTGTATGAAAAATTATAATTAATAAGGGGCAATTATTATAATAAATAAAGGCCAACTTCATACATATGTCTCTAAACTTCATGATATCATATTTAACTTTTCAAAACACTAAAAAGTATCATATTTACTCATTTCATAGTATATATTAGTAAACCATCTTGTTTGTTTACAAAGTATCAATACTGAAACTGGATTAAATCATTTGTTCTCAGACAGATTTTAATACATAAGAGTGTCCATATACATATGCATAATGTGTTCTAGTGAAAACATTTGGGATTGTGGGGACAGGTTGACCCACAAACACATTTAGTCTAATTTGTACAAAAAAATTATAATAAATAAGGGGCAATTATTATAATAAATAAAGAGCAATTATTTAATACATATGAGTGTGAGTGTTCATATACATATCCAAAATGGAGTTTGATCAGTTATAACTGGAAATAAATAGCACTAGTGACCATGTTACTACTACAAGAATTTTCAAAATTTTATTTTATTTTAATCATTTACTAAGGCCAGATGTTCATGATGTATGCAAAAAGACAATCTTATGGAATAAAAAAGGGAAAAGGCAGGTAGGCTGCACATTTCTAGATAACTTTGCACGTCCCATTTTCATTTATCAATAACTTTTATGTTCGGTAAGGTATTTGACAAATCATTGTGAATTTGATAGCGAGGATCCCCTGAATTCTAAACTCCTAATGAAATTGGCATTTTGTTACATGCTAAAGAATTTTGCTTCATATCCATTAAATCCTAGTTTCCCGGATAATATGATGCTAAGAGAAACTGAGGCTTACCAGATATACCAATCACATCCATATCTGGGAAATCATTTTGAAGAAAATCTAACACGTTTTGGACACCCTTTGAAACCATGTTCATTCCCATTGCATCACCCGTGCTGCAAGTAAATCTAATATATAGATTTTTTCCGGCAATTGAGCATTGTATATTTTGGAGCCTAGCGAATCTGCTTGATCTGTTTATAACAAAATTTCATATCAATCAAGAAACACAAATTACGAATATTGTACGGATCCAACCTACCAACGTCACATATGACAAATAGACAAGCACATGCTGATTTTATGATTAGTAACCATCACCTCATATATTTCTATCAACATATCCATCTAACATATCTAAATAAAGAAAACATGTTCCAATTATAAATAACATCAAAGATATTTATTCAAGTCAGCTCCACAAATGACAAGATTTCTCAAAACCAGAATGATATGTAAATGATAATTCAAGTATTTAACAACCATTTAAGTCTCAAAAGGCACACCCTTCTTCCCATGGAGTCATGAGGGCTTGGCTTTAGAAAGCACAAGGCGCTCCAGCTGCATGTAATGAAAGCTTCCCCTACACGAGACAAACTCTCATCTCTTTCACATATCGACCTTCTTTATCAACTCTTTCCCATATCACTCTTTTTTTCAAGTAAATTATTCATAATCTCTTTATCCGTTTGGTTGCTTTTACATATCAACCACCTACGAACCTAATTTTGACCAAATTTTGAAGCATATGTGCATAAATGCCTGCTTTTCTTCGCCATGGAGGTCTATACGACTATACTAAGCATACATCAGACTAGCAGAGCTTTCTTTAGCATAAAACTTACTGAACTCTAAGGGCTTTTTAGCTTATCTTTAGCAGTTAGATGCAAACTAAAACTTACAATAATCAATATATGTTTGTTTTGTTAACATAAAAAGCATAATTCTTTGCTTAGATCATGAGACGTGTCGTCAATAGTCATATTACTTAAAGTAGGATCAAAGTCTAATACTCAAAATAACCAAGAGAACTAGAGAAGAACCTTACTTATTGAAAACGACGCTTAAGGTATCAAAATTGATATCGTCTTCCAGAAAGAACTTCAGCTGTGAAGCTCTCTCCGCCGTGGCAAACCTAACCACCGGCGCTCTCGTCATCCCATCCTTCAACAGCACCGCCGTGGCTCCACCGGAAGCATAAATCGCCTTACAACCTCTATTCGTACTCGCAACCAAACACCCCTCGGTTGTAGCCATCGGCACCATGTACTCACAACCATTCAACAACAACGGTCCAGCTATTCCCACAGGTAATTGAACATATCCTACAGGCATCTCACAACACTGCCCTAAAATCGACTCGTAATCGAACCCTTCCAACGGCAACCCTAACAACGACCTCCCGGTGGTTCTCTCCAACGCTTGACGTCGAACTGAAGCGGCTCTAAAGCAGTCTCCGAGCTTCGATTCGAGAGAGTACGACGGAATCGATCCACATACGACGGATTTCACGATCTGTTCGTCTTCTTCTGATGTGAGAGCGATTGAAGGCAGTGGATCGCGAACGACTCTAGGTTTAGATTCGCAATTGTGATGTTCGGAT
This sequence comes from Flaveria ramosissima, assembly GCA_025215565.1. NCBI lineage: Eukaryota > Viridiplantae > Streptophyta > Magnoliopsida > Asterales > Asteraceae > Flaveria > Flaveria ramosissima. The sequence continues at coordinate 15,864,528 of CM046035.1, forward strand.
TCTACTTCTACTTCGCCTTCGAGAGCGAAGGCGTCCTCGTCTCCACGTGCGGTGGTGATGAACGATTGGACGAAATCGATGCCGAAAAACCCTAGGAGGTAGATGAACGACGCAATGAGGGAGACGATGGCGGCGAGTTCCGACAGTGTGACGACGTGGAGCGGAGTGGACGATCGGATCTTATCGCGCCACCGGTGGAGGAGGTAGTACGCGACGGAGAAGAACAGAGTGAAGAAAATGCCGTTGGTTAGGTATAACGGAAGAGGTAATGCGTCCGACGCTTTCGCCACCGGCACCGGCGACGGCGACGACGACGGTGATCGGTCGACGGCGGTGGATTTGGTGGCCGGAGATGATTGATTATCGTCGTTTGTCTTCTGGTGGTTGTAGACGGTGGCGGAAGGTGGCCGCGGGGGAAGTCTACGGCGGAGATCCATGGTGTCGGTGCGGTGGCGGTGGTGGTGGTTGTCGCCGGCGTCCGGTGGTTGCGGAGTGGTGGTGGTGGTGTTGTGTTATATAGAGAGGGGAGTTGTGAAGGGGTTGATGCTAAAATGCGCTGGCGTGGGGTTGTACGGTGTGGTTCTATTTGGTGCTGTCAGTATTGTTGGACTGATGCTAAAATACACATGGTGTGTACCCACACACCCACCTGCTCTTGTTTTTAAAGATTGTTTCAACTTTGAATTGTTTGTTGACATTTGTATTATTATTTTTTTACAATTTTATTAAGTGAACCTTTCGGTTTACCGACGAGGATGTTGTAATATGAGCTTTCGTTAGAAAATAGAGAATTGTTGAAGTTGCGTTTATAACTTACGATGAGTTATGAAAGATGAATGATAGTGTTGGGATGGAGGGTTGAATTTGTGATGTTCTGCTTAGAAGTGTGTGGAATGAACTTAGATCGAATTTAATTTTTATATAAAATATAATACATGAAAAGTTATAAGGAAAAACGAAGTTGTACTACTATGAAGAAATAAAAAGTAAATATTATTAGACTTGGCTCATTTGAAATAAAATTTTATAATGAAACATGAACATGAATAATTATTATACTTATAATTTTATAATTATTATATCTAAAAATTATAAGAGAAAGATAAAAATATGGTTAAAAGTAATTATATTATTAAAATACTAGGACCAAAGCTACTTTAAGAACTTTAATCATTCATGAGCATTGATTAATAGTTTAGATGTGGTTTTATAATTTAATTAAATCATTAATGATACTATTATTGTTATTTAACGTCTTTTTAAGTCAAAAGTCTACCTAACTATGATTAGTCTAGAATAATTTTGAGAGAGTTCTAGTTTCTTTATATATAGACAAAGATACTACATATAAAACCCACCATTTGTGACAAGTTCTAGATCTATGCTGCTTTTTCCATAAACATGTAGCATTCTTTTTCATTTTTTATTTACTAATTTATAAAAATAATATTTACTTTTAGTATCATAAAGTTTGTAATAACAGAAGTAAACTAAGATTTTGATTTTAGTTCCATTCGATACGTTTTTCGTCCTCAGTGTGGATGGATGGATGGACGGAATGAAAGAATTGGTCGTCAATGAGGGAGGTCATGGAGGTCGCCATACGTGCTAATTAGGATGTGTAACGTCAGTTAAAACGAATGAAGAAGTGTTAACCTAAGATACAATAAAGAAGAATAATTACAGCAAGGATGAAGTGGTTAGAGTTTTGTGTCTTAAAATTTTTATTTACCAAATGAAGATAATTCACTTTTATATCACCTTAACATAAAGTTTTGACGTTTGTCCACTTCAACAATTAGAATGGTACACCCGTATTAGACTTGGTATATACAAGTATACCTTTGTTTTCCCCTTGTATTTGCACGTATTTGACCTCATAAATTATTTTGTTAAGTTTTGAAAATATAGAATAATTTGTACAACAAAGGGGTATGTTTAACACAATCCATATAAATAATATCTCATATTCCTCCTTTGTTTTTCTTTAAGATTATATATGTATTATTTTAATTTAGTACATATAAATATATTCCCATATATAAGTGATATGCATAAAGGTTTGCTTACCGCTATGATATTTTTTATTAGTGTTCAAGCTTTTATGCAATTTATGTATTTTCATACAAAATAAATGTAAAAATAGAAAACAAAACAAAACACCAATGCATACCAAGTGATATAGTTCTTGCTTTTTACATCACTTGGGTTTGAGTCGCGCAATTGGAGATTCTTCTCTCCTTGAGCACCCTTTTGCTTTGATTCCTTTTTGTTTTTTTATTAGTTTCTATTTATTTATTAATAACTATGGGTAGGGTTATACAAAATTATTTAATTTAGAAAGTCTAATGATGATTGTGGACTTGACAAGTATCATTCTATTGTTTTAACAATAAATGTACTCATTTTAAAGATAAAAACAGTTGTTTTTATGGTGTAATATCCATAAAAATATCGTACGTAAAAGTTATAAACGTTTAAAAAATGAAGAAACTTGTTAAAATTCAATAAAAGTGACTATTCTTAAAATACACACTTAACATATTTTTTTCATACAATTTGAACTCAACCATTGATAAATAAGATTGATGGTTGAGATTATTTTTTAGACTTTTTAGTTTGAGACCCTTTTATTTGAATATTTCCCAATTTATATTATTAGTATTATGATTAGGGAAATGTTCAAATAAAAAGCCCCTTAAACCTAAAAAGGTAAAAAAGTAATCTCGACCATTAATCTTCTTAATCAATGGTTATGATTAAATTGTAAAAAAATATTTGTTATATAAGTATTCTTAAAATAACCACTTTTATTGAATTTTACATGTTCCCCCTATTTAAAACTTTTATTTATGATCTTATTTTTTTTTATAAAAATTACACTATAAAAACAAACGTTTCTTTATCTTGAAAACAAGTACAATATTCATTATGTAAGAAGATAATAAATTTTATAGGTTTTTAAGCCCATGTCACATATGTCTTTTAATGTATTCTTTATGTTAGTTAGTGTATTCGTTGAATACCATTGTGTTTTTATAAAACGATGAATTAAAAAAATAATGGTGAAAAAACATTGTTGAGTATCTCTATAATTTAAAACGTAATAATAAATTATCAACTAATTAATAATATGTTAAAAACAATAACAAAATAATACAATGTCTCATGTGTTTGTTAATCATCCTTGTGTTATCTTCAACACTACGAGTTTTCAAAAATACACTGGTGAAATAACATAATTGTGTACTTTCAATTGTAAAACATAATGATAGATAAAAGTTTATAGAAACTATAAAAAAACGATAACAAAAATGACACATTGTGTTATCTTTAAAATCATGAGTTTTGAAAAATACAATAGAGAAAGTATATCATTGTGTAATTCTAATTGTAAAATATAATAACAGATAACAAGTTCATATAATATATAGAAAAATAACAAAAAAATAACACAAAATGGTTTAAAACGTAAAATAAAATGATAAATAAATAAATAAATATATATATATATATATATATATATATATATATAACAGCTAATGTAAAATATATTACACAATGAATTGGTTTTTGACACAATAAACGTATAAGATACAATAAGCTGACATATTTGACAAATAACCAAAATACTATTATCTTTAAAACAAGCGAGTTAAGATCATAATCTTTTTTAAACTTTTTAGATTAAATGACTTTTTTACTAGACCCTAACCTTATGATTATCATTTTTTTCATTTTATTATTATTATTATTATTTTCTTTAACAATCTTTGATTCCTTAGTTTATATTCTTTTTCTATTCTTATTATCTATTACTATTAGTCATTATTATTATTACTGTTATTATTTTAATGTTATTAATATTACTATTATTATATTAGTCGGATCAAACACAATATTTTTTTAATTTTAGATTCAATTGATTGTTACATAACAGTTATCTTCACAACAACATAACGCTTCATTTCATAATTTTATATGTATGCATGCACGACTATTAAATTTTATTGCATGTTCCTTACCTTTTTTATTTTTAGATTTGTAGTGAATAATATTATGTTGGTTTAATGATTCTTAATTATAAATAAAAGCATTGAAAAAAAATCAAACACTTGAATAATTGAAAGAAGAAAAATAATCTCCGGCACGCGTAAGCAATATCCCTATCACTCTTCTAGTTTTCTCTGAAATTAAATTTATTATAATTTCCATTTAATAGTAATAACTTTTGTATAGAAGTCACTAATATTAACTATAGTATCACTAAACTTTAATATCGTCGAATTGTTATGAATTTTTATAGACTTTTAAAATTAAACCACGTAAATGAAACAAATATAAAATTTGGTTAACGAGTTAACATCATGTATACTCATTACTCGTTTCTAGACGTGAGTCGTGACCACCGGTTTCAAACCTACATCAAGGTTTCCCTCACTTCCCCCATGAGAACCAGAAATTATCCTCTTGGAGACATATATAAAAACGAATACCTAAAAGGTATAGAAACAATGTGAAATATGATGTAACTGTACATAATATATGTATGGGGCGGCTTAATCATTTTAAAGATGAAGACATACTAAATAATCCAAGGCCCTTGAAGACACAAATAAACACTAAGAAACTAGATTAGCAAGACAAAAGTATATAAATACAATAAAAAAAACCAAGGTCCTTGAAGATACAAATGAACACTAAGAAACTAGACTAGCAAGGCAAAAGTCTAAAAATACAATCTATGAACAGAAACTAGATTATCAATTAATTTTTCTATAAATCTCTAACAATCATATCATCAATCTAAACCTGTAAACATTTACAAATCACTAATTAGGTTATCAACAATCTAGGAGGAAGCAATAAATCAATTGTATACAAAATTTAACCTAAAGTGAAACTGAGGTTGCGATTATACCTTGAGTTTGAATGTTTGATGCCCGAGAGGAGAAGAACAAGTGAGATTGGTGTCAAGAAATCGGTTGTTTGATACTGAAATCAAAACAAGACCAAGTGCTTTTGTGAGAGAGTTCGAGAGATAAGAGTAAACTTGCACTTCTGAATCCATTCCCATCTATTGATAATCATTTGTTCGTTTTCAACTCTTAGTTTTGTTGGAATTTTGGACACAAAATAATTATATTTATATATTTGTTATATAAATAAATATTTATTTATTGGTTTAAGTTCTCGTTGAACTATACTATGTCCAAACTAAAGCTAAGATGAATTAGATATCGATGCTCGAAGTTGAGTGGTCGGAATGAAGAAAGTAAACTTGGGTGATTATAGTAGGAAATTGTTGCAATTTCTTGCATTGATTAACATGGATGTTTTATGTTTTGACCAAGTCTTTTAATAAATATTATGAATGTTTATTATGAATCATAATTTCTATTAAAATTGATATTAAACATATCATGAATAAAATGAGAGTTTTAATTTGGTCTCATAAAACATTTCATAAATCAAATGGAAGTTTTGATTGTGAATCATAAAACTCATATTAATGTGAAGTCTTTAGCATGAGTATATAATCAAACTCATGATGAGAAAAGAGGAGAAGAAGAAAGTTAATTTCTCTAGTGTTCAAGTTTTATAGAAATTTAGAGAGGAGCACTCTCTAAATTGTTCTTCCTACACCATCATCTTTAACCATTTTCCACATAACATCATATCACATATTTTATCCGGTGATCTCTCAGGCCTGAGGCACTCTCCGGTAGTACATACTGCTTTGGATGTTGTACCCTAGGAAACAGACGCGTTGTCTTGAGTAGAGACGCGAAATCTGTTTTAAAGGATCCGTGTCTAACACGATCCTCAGCCACAACCGTCAATCTTTTGTTTGTTTAATTGTTGCAGTCAAGGGGTATAGTTGAAGATTCGAACGTGATGAAGACTCGTGTCAAGAATGTTATACGAAGACTCATTGGAGTATATACTAAATACGAATGTTTGGATCAAGTTTGGTACATAAATATTGTTTATATTTATTTTTCTAGTCGTATTTGTTAACGGTATTGTACTAGAATATTTCTCATTGCTAACGAGAGTATCGTTAGAATTACTATCTTTTAATATAAAAGTGAACCTACTTCCTACAAGTTTATCGTTAGATCATCCTAATTCCGTACCCATTTTGTTGAATTCTTTTTATTCATTTTAATTTAGAGTAGAGGCTTGTTACATATACAAATGATGCCTAACAAATATTAAGTCTAATTAACTAGTGTGTGTGAGAAATAATTTTAAGGTTTCATTTTTACGCACAAATGATCGAAGAACAAACATACAAGTCAAAGTTAACTTTTTTTTTACTCCATGATGTTGCTACGTGCTTATTTGTATTTGTCTTTCGATGTAAATTTAATTGAAAACCGAGCCTTAAAAATTTTTCTCACATCACACCATAGTTGTAATGTGTGGGTTCACACCAACTGGTTAGCCAAATAATTCAACCAAATACCTTCCCTTAATATAACACAACATAAAGGTATTCATGGGCGGAGTTTTGTTGGGGCCCGGGGGCGCCCGACCCCCCTGTTTTATCGTCCAGTAGTGAAAATTTATACGTATTTCAAACAAAAAATTTATACATATTGAGTTCGGTCCCCCTGATTTGAGTCTCGTGACTTTCGGCCCCTCCCTACACCTTTCCTCAAGCTCCGTCACTGGAGGTATTTACTAATTTAACAATATTAGCAACTATATGCAAAAGTTCATCTTTGATTTATACCCGTTTAGGATATATAGCATAATAAAAACTATGGGCATGGGCACTTTTCCTTGTCAAACATATCTTTTGTTCCCTTTTCAACTCCTTGATTTATTAAACTCATATGATGCTGTTATGTAACTACATTGTTGTAAGTTACAGTATCACAGCTTTCATTTGTTTATTTCTTTGGCAATCGAGAAGGGAGAGAGAAAGGGAAATATCTTCCCTTAAAGCATTCACAACCCATTCACTATCTTTATCAATATAATTACACTAAAAATCACTACTTTTTCTCTTTTCTTTTTAACTTTATCATTACTTTTTTTCTCTCATTCACTCACAACCACTTAAAATATATTAAAACCATTATATGGTTTTAAACAGTGATTCCCCAAAATACAAATTGAACAGTAAATTTACCATATCCTTCACTCACAACCACTTATAACCATATCATATAATATAGGAAACATACTCACAGAAATATAGGGAATGGGTTGTGAATGCTCTTATATGTTTTCTACACAAACTTTTGTTATGGCATGCCCATGTCATTTTGCATTTGATTAGATGCAAAAACATGACTTGTTTCATAAATTTGTTAGTTGTTTGTTGTTTATCACATAACAGATGATGGTTTGTTTCTTAAAATTGGTCATGAGTTTTCATTACTCATACATCACCTTTTGTTTTTAAAGATCTTACATACCTATAAATATTTTATTGTTCTTAGAGAACCCAAAAATAAAATATATACATTTGTGTACTCGTAATTTGCAAACATATTTCTTTGGAGAATTTTTGAAGGACTAGCACTAGACCGGAGTTAAGAACTTGTTCTGGTGTAGCTACGTGTAAAGGGAGGTTGCGCTAGTTACTTATCGTCCAAGTCATTGATTATTCTTCATCATACGCTTCATATGTTGTTATTCTAAACGTTTTATGCTTATGTATTCGCTCTCGTACATATGTGGTGGGAACTTTTAATGTCTTTACAATTGTTGTTGATTTATATGATTCTCGTATAAATAGAACTTTAAAATATGTGTATAAATTCCAACAAAGAAAGAAATAGGACATAATTATAGAAGCTAATCGGTGGTAAGTATTTCTTAAAAAAAACCTATACTATAAAGTTTTTAAATAACAAAACAAGTCAAGACTAGTAAATTTATAATGAGCGTATTGTATAGTGATTCTAATGAGCGTTGACCATTTCATTGTGTGTTGACTTCTTGATCCTCAATCAAGATTTTCATTCATTATCAACGTCTTTCTAAATCTAGAAATATCAACGCTACAAGTCTACAACGTCTCACATGAATGGTAGTTATCACCACAAACATCTCTCTGTGAAGATAGAGACATCTTGTGTGTATCCCTTAATTAAGGTTGGAGGAAACTATCAATACATGATCATTGTTTGTTTAAACTAGTAATAAGCCCCCTGCGTTGCAGCGGGAGACATAAAAACGTGTCAAATAACAGTAATGACACACCACCACCAGTGACCACCAACAATGAAAAAATAAAAAAAACGTAAAAAATAAATCAAATGAAAAGCAAACGTAAAAATGTTGAACAACGCAGTGACACTAGCGATACATAAAACATATAAAGCAATAAGTAAATCGATCTAGGATCAATGCGTTATGACGGGACGTTAAATTGAAAAAATAAGCGAAAATACGTTGAACAACATATGCACGATCGGCGTGTTAACTCGTAAAATTTAAACCGAAACGTAAAACGAAAATTTTATAAAATATGAAAAGTATAAGAGATGAAACCTGAAAGTAAAGAAAATATTAAGACTAAGTTGTAAAAAATGTTAAAGTATTGGATTGAAATAAAAAATTTGAAGATTAAAAAAAAGATAAAAAGAGGGTACAACCCATAAAACATATAGTACAACTTAAAATGCATACAAAACTTGATAACTAGTATAATATAAATAACCAAGAGGAGAGGTAACAAAATTTTGTTCAATGGCTAGATAACCAATGTCACGATCATGCCGTATATCAACTATAGTCTTTTTGTACTACTTTTGCCTCTAAAAATAAGTTCATTATGATATGTTCACAAACCAAATTTGATCATATTGAAAATGCTTAAGCATTTAAAACATAGGCGATATTAATCATGATTTTGTCTTTCTTTGTATAATATGCTAGCTAAACATCTTCCTTTGTATAATTAGTTGTGCTTTTGTCTCTTCCTCGTTTAAATTATCAATACCTTGTTTGTGTAAACTAAATTTCTTTTAAATAGTTTTTAGTTTGGAATTACTCCTCCTAAAGAAGATTAGCCAGATCTTATTTGACTATTAAAATGTTTATAGAGAACCTTATGGGCTTTCATAAATGATTAAGTGTAATTATAAATAAAATCCATTTAATGTAATCATACTCTTGATATGATATTATACTTACTTTTGTTGTCATTATCTAAATAAGCTATTGTTTTTTTGAATTTTGACCATATGTAAAACGGTCTTTTCACGATAAGCTTATGAAGATGAATGTGATCTTGATGCTTTTGAAACCATATCTTTTAGTTAATATTGAACAGAAGGTTGACGGTCCTTCCATGCACAGTCATCAACCGTGATGCTCCTATGCTTTGTTGATTTTTGATGAAATTATTTTTAATGAATTAATGTCTTTTTTCATTCACAATCATTCATGAATGTTTCTTAGGTAATTTAACACATTTGGGTTTTTAAACAGTGTTTAAGGTTCACAAATTCTTTTTAACACTAAAAACAACATCAAACTTAAAACACATAATTCTTGCCACACATGCAATCCTACAATCATCAAAAATCTAGTGTGTTGTTCTGCTTGGCAATTGCCACAACCTTACTTGTGAGTCAAATTCTTGTGATTTAATAGGTTTTGAATAGCATTCACATCTTGTGTCTTATATTTTTATGAGTGTATTTTTTATATTACATGAAATGATTGTGAGTGTTATAGAGTGAAATAGAGTAAAAATGTTATTTTTTAACTGTATATTTGGTAATAGACTGTTCAACCCCTATAATTTTTTTAATATTTTTGAAAGTGATTGTGAGTGGATGAGAGGATAAATATGATGATAAATATATAAAAAAATAGTTGAAATGAGAGAAAAACAGTAGTGCTTTTTAGTGTAATTATAAGAATGATGATAAAGAATGTGATGTGAATGCTCGAAGAAGTCTTCTTTTATTTCATGCTAAAATTGCAAGGAATAAGGAAGTAGGACTTCCCCATAGAGATGAAATCAGTATCATATCAAAAATATCGATGCAGGAAACGAGTGAAAATATATTAAATACCGTATTGATATTGTCGGGTTGGTATCGTTTCTTTTTAAATTATTTTCCATAGCTATTTTTACCATAGAAGTCATATAACTATTATTTACCTGATTCTAGTTTTAATTTTCCACCAAAGACTTTTCATACGAAAATTAACATATTTAAGGACAAATTAAGAAAATACAATGAGGGTCTGTTTGACATGAGGTAATGAAATAGACGAATGAGAAGAATGGATGAGAGAATGAAATGGACAAGTGAATGAAAATTTTCCACCAAAGACGTTTCATACGAAAATTAACATATTTAAGGACAAATTAAGAAAACACAATGAGGGTCTGTTTGACATGAGGTAATGAAATAGATGAATGAGAAGAATGGATGAGAGAACTAAATGGATAAGATAATGAAATGAATCATTACATTTTTATTATCATGTTTTGTTACCTTGTTTGAACGAAATAAGTTATTATTTTATGTTGTTTGAAATGAATGAAATACAAAAGTGGTTATAGTGATGATGGTCGGTGGTGACTGACGGTGGTTCGCGTTGTTGGTGGCCTGCGGCGGCGGTGGTAGCCAGTGGTGGTGATTGGTGGCGGTTGGTGGTGGCTAGTGGCGGTGGGTAGCTACCGATGGTGGTTGGTAATGGTGGTCGGTGGTGGATGGTGGCCGGTGGTGGTTCCTGATTGTAAGGGCTGGTGGCTAGTGGTTCCCGGTGGTGGCGGGTGGTTCCCGGTGGTGGCGGGTGGCGGCCGGTGGTGGTGGTGGCGGCCGATGGTAATTGGTGGTGGTGGTGGCCAGTGCTGGCCATGGTGGGGGTGGTGGTAGTTGGATGTTGGTAGCGCCGATGGTGGTGGTGGCGCCGATGGTGGTGGTTGGTGACCGGTGGTTGTGGCTATGGATGAAAGAATGAATGGAATGAAATAAAAGAAAATGGTGGATGAAATGAATTAGAGAGAATTAAATTACTTATGTAATGGTTTATTTCATTTTTTTCCACCAAACAAACATCTTTTTTTCATTCACTCTTAATGCTTCATTTCATTTTGTATTTTTTTTCTGCGTACCAAATGCTCTCTAAATTATAAGTAGAAAACAAAATAGTATTTTCAATGGTTAACCCTCTGTATTAAACAAATGTAGATGCCAATCATTGATTTTTATTTTTTTACATACAAACTCATTTCCTACTCTTTAGAAAAACTTTAAAGTGTAGAGCACTCTCACAACTCTTTGCAATAAAAATATGTATTTATAGAGTGTTTTTCCTAATCTTAAGAAACAAAAAGCATATCGTGTGATTCATTTGATTATCAAACATACGATTCTTTTTAGAAAATAAGAACTAATTAGAAGATTTTCGACATACCCAAATCTCTTTCAAATTTTCAGACTTTTAGTTATAACAGTGTGTTTGACCATATTAGATGTAAATGATTTAAGGCCACACTTTGTAAAATCTAGCAAGTTATTAATCAATGCGTGATCGACTTTCACATGCCAATTAGGCGTTAACTAAGACAATACTTATCTTGATATATGACCATAACATACAATTACTAGCTTTAGTAAATCCATGTATTAAACGGGTTGAATAAATAAAATTAAAGTAATTAAGACTAAAAGTAAGGAAGCCATTTTCTTGACTTGGCCTGCGTTCATTATACCTACCCCCTTTTTAAAGAACTAAATATAATAAAATTTTACATAATTATAAAACGATATTTTAAGATAAGATATGATTTAAATTACGTAGATGTAAAAACTATAAGTAATAAAACAACGACATCAATTTTTAATTATTTTTTTCAAAAAGAAAATCAAACATTTTCTTAAAAAACTTGTCATTCTATAAATTTCATTATTATAACTCACAGTTTTAATTTTTTTTAGTTTATAAGAAAGTTATTCTTTTAAAACACTAAATTTAAAATATTTGATAGTTTTAAATAAGTTTGATGTTTTAGAAAAAAAACTTATTTTATAAAAAATTGTTTCTATTGAAATAACATTAATTAAAATATATCTTTCTTAATTTATTAGAAAACCATTTTTAATCTAAAAAAGACTTAAATAATATTATTTAATATGAGAGAGAAGCGAGAAAATTTTTGTGAAAATGAATATGGTGTTGACACGTGTCCTTACTTTTTTTAGTTACCTACCCTTTTATTAAAGTATGTAACATCCGGCCTTTCATACCACCAATATTGTCCGCTTTGTCCAGGAGTAGCTCACGGATTTGCTTTTGGTTGCCCGAGTGAAAACTTCCCAGTGAGGTCACACATCCCTTGATTGTTGTCACCTGAGCACGCTTAACTGTGAAGTTCTCCTCTCATCCACAACCACTACGCCCAAAACGCGTTGATAATATTAGAGCTCAGGCATTCCTTATGAATCACTCTCTCTTGTCCACGGCCGATGTGAGATTTATGTTGGGTGTCACAATCACCGCCCCCCCTTTGGACTCATCGTCCTCGATGAGCCCGAGAAGTCACCATCCTCGGTGAGGTATGTCTCACATTCCGAACGGCACAGGAGTGGCTCTGATACCATTCTCTAACACCCGGCCTCTTATACCAATAATATTATCCGCTTTGCCCACAAGGAGCTCACGAGTTTGCTTTTGGTTGCCCGAGTGAAAACTTCCAGGTGAGGTCACCCATCTCTGGATTGTTGTCACCTGAGCACACTTAACTGTGAAGTTCTCCTCTTATCCACAACCACTACGCCCAAAACGCTTTGATGATATTAGAGCGCATGCATTCCTTATGAACCAGGAATCGCTCCTGTCCACGACCGATGTGGGATTTATGTAAGGTGTCACAGAGTAGAATGATTTCAAAACACATTTACAATACATACCAACAAAAACTTTCAAAATGCTTTTATATTTAATATTGATTATATCTTGAAACATGAATCAAATCATAAAACTTTAATCATGTTGATTCAATCCCAAATATGAAACTAAGCATCAAAACAATAAAACTTACTTGTGGGAATAGAGACATTTGACGAAAATGATAATGTCATGATTGAGTGATCTGTTGTTGTTATGATGTGTAGAGAGATCGATGTATGATCTTAGAAATAAGAGGTTATTGGTGTGTTTGGTTCTCTCTCATGCTACTTTATTAATAATATCGAGGGGAAACCCTATAATTATAGGATATTTTCATCAAATAACTCCTCATACCTGTAAGGACTAATTATGTTATTTGGTGAAAATTTAATTAAATGATGTATAGGTCATATAATACGATTATTTCCAATACTTAAAGCTTTTCTTGTAATCTAACCCAAGCTTGGCAAAACAATAACTAACCAGTCAAAATAGTAGGTTGCCTAATGTACGAGTAGTATTAGAGGGTGTGTGAGTTAGTCGTTTTAAAAAAATATGGTCAAAACAAGTTTGGAAATTGGTTTCGGGCCAAAATGAGTTCTAACCAAGTGGGTTTTGGTTGGAACACGTCATTTTGAAAAAAAACTATTAAAATGGGTTCATCTGCTATATTTATTTTTTATGACGACTAGCGACAACCAACAGATGAAGACATATAGGGTGGGAGTAACGGAGAACACAATGATGGTTGTTGTAGTGGTGAATGCGACTAGTTTTTTTAACAATAATTTTTGTACTCCTAAATACCACTTATAAACTTGCGTTTACAAGAATTTGAATTCACACCATTTTTGTGAGCAATCACCAATACCACTAGGTTATTAAACCAATGGTCGATGACAACTATTAGATGGTGATGGTGACATGGTCATCACAACATCGACCTTGATGGCGGCAACGATGATGGCGTTGATCTTGTTGCCGACCCATGGTGCGTGGAGGCGACAAACAATGACGGTGGGTGGTTTTGACCCGTTTGCAAGTGTTCTAAGTTAAGTTTGTAAGAGTAATTGATGAGTCTAAATGTCTAATCGGCTTATTTAATTAATAAGAAAATGATCAAAATCAGTTTTATTTCTTCAACTTATTTTGATAAGAAAATGATCAAAATCGAATTTCGTATATAAAAAATGTAAGAAACTTAAAAAATCATGAAGTTTTACTTACTTTAAACGTGATATAATACAATCGTATTAATGTATGAAAGCTAAATGTGGTCCCAGTTACATATCGTGAACCTCGTTATCACATTTGTGGACATTATAAAAGTTTGACAAATACAAATCGATATATACATAAAAATGTTTATAACGTTTGGATAAATAATTTATAGATTGCCAAGGTCAATTTTTCACCTCTCATTTGAAGTGCAATAGACGTAAAAATCACTTATTTTAAATACATATGAAAACGTGCATAATATTTTTAATTTATGCTGTAAATTATAATTTTTATGCACGTTTTCATATGTATTTAAAATAAGTGATTTTTATATATTTTTTATTTTTAAGTTCATAAATTATATATTTACCCAAATCATACTAACAATAATAATAATTATTACTATTATAAGGTTAGTAATACAAACAACAACATTTTGTTATTCTATTAATTAAAAACTAACATCGTGTTTTTTTCATGTTATTGTATCTGTAATAATTTAATAGTAATATACCGTTAATCAGAATATAATGTTCTACATTTGATAAGAGCTTTTATTCGAACGTTTTCAAACTATCGTTTTAATTGATATCTACGACCTATCAAATACCATATATTTAGTAATAGTATCATGACGGTATAATAACGTATCGTTAAAGCATGTGTAAATATTTATGAAAATCCGAGTGCCCATATCACTGAGCTCATTAAAACCAAGATAACCTTATAACAATCATTGTGACTTTCCCGTATACGTTGAAAATCGAACCACGGCATAATGCGAATCTAATATGCTAGTAGATAAAAATGTTTATAATGTTTGGATAAATAATTTATAGATTGCTAAGTTCAATCTTTCACCTCTCATTTGAAGTCCAATATTCGTATCATAATTCATATAGATGTAATGTTGTGTATTATAATTTTATGTACGATTTTACGTGTACAAAAGTTAAAATCATGTAATAGTTTTGATTATTTCTTACATTAAAATCTTTAAAAAAATTAATGTTTAAGGCGTTTTTATAATTAACCAAGATAATTTAAAATATTCATTTGTTTAACATGAAAAAATCTTAGAAAGAAAGACCAAATGTGAAAGAAATAAAGCACAATTTGTTTAAACGTTAATCACACAAAGTGTATGTGATAAAGACTATATGGCTTTGTTTAAACGTTAAATGTTTAATGTTATATATCATATAATTTATATTATACTAATTAGCAACTAAAGGTTGTATTGATGGTTATATTTTAAGCCCATTAGAGGTTGTACATGTTTTTTGTTTTTCTATTTCTTTTATTTTTTTATTTTAAATCCAATATTTTTACGTCTTTTACAATTTAATCCCTACAATTTTTCACCTTTAAAATTGATCGCCTATTCTTTTTTCTTCTACAAAATTTCTGTATACATTTCACTCAAAATTTTGAGAGATAATATGTCATAACGTTCGTGTGTGGTTCAACGTTGTTACACCTACTTTTTCCTATTTAGCAGCCCAGTTGCAACGTCCGGATCTTAGATCGACTTAGCTATTGTTTTTAACGTTTTATGTTTCACAAGCGTGGTTCAACGTTTTAATATATACTTTCCGTTCGGTTTTATTTTTTTCGTTTTATTTCTTTTTTAATGACTTGAAATTTCAATAAATAAACTTTTAAATTCAAACTACCATATCTTTAATTTCAAAATAACATGTCTTGTTTAATTTTTAAAAATGTTAAAAATAAATAAATTACTCATTGAGGACATAATTTTAGATTCAAACCAGCCACAATCCACTTCAAAAACTTGGTTGATTGATAAAGCTAGAATTAAGACTCATGCATTGTTGCGTGGGGCATAAAATTATATACAATGCTAACGTGGAGGCATTGTAAACTCGCACATTGAATGAAATCAATTTTTTCATAAACAATTGATAATATTCGTAACTTTGTGTGAAACAATAAAGGCATTAAAAAGTTCACGTCCCAACGTTTATAGATATAAGCGCGTTGAAATGAATATAACATTTGATAAAAAGATGCATGTACAAATTTGGATTTTATAAAACAATTTATCTTAAAAAGAGAAATAGTAAAAAAAAAAGAAATTAAATCAGTTGTTTATGCTTTGGTGACTTGTATATTATGACGTATAACTCCGTTTTGAATGAATTTTATACCGAAACGTAAAGAAGAATAGGTAAGTCGTATTGTTATATTCGGAATTGTTATTAAATGATAAATATAAAAATAAAAAACGAAGTGCATTAGAAAAAAATAGATAAGTATAAGATATATAGTGTGTTCATAGTTAAACTTGAGGGGGGCAAAAAGTAATATATGAAACTTTTGTTTAAGAAATCACCATAAAATTCAAGTTAATTACAAAAAAAGACATTACCTATATGCATAAAAACATGTACATAAGTTGATAATTAGAATATATACTAGAATTAAGCCCCTCGCGTTGCGACAGGGCCGTTAAACCGGTCAAATAGCACCAATGTCACACCACCGTCATCGACCACAAACACCTAAGTTGCGTTGAGTTAATGTGAAGAAATTAGACCAAAACGTAAACATAGAACAATACTAACTAAGTTGATCTAGTTACCGTCCGTTGCGACGAACTTGTCAAACGGGAAATGTTGCAACATGTCAAACGGGAAAAAATAGACATAAAAACGTTAAACCACACATGTACGTTGAGTCGTGTTAACTCACAAAAAATAGAATGAAATGTAATGCAAAACGTAATAATATTGAACCACACATGCATATTGCTTCGTGTTAACTTGCAAAATTTAAAATGAAACATAAAACAAAATTTTGACAAAGATGAAAAATATAAGGGACCAAAATTGAAAGTAAAAAAGTTGTGAGGTTAAATCGCAAAAGATAAAAAGTTTTTGGTTAAAAGTAAAAAATATTAAATTTTGTGAGGCTACATTGCAAAAGATGAAAACTTTGTAATTAAAAGTAAAAGTCAATTTAAAAAACACATATGAGGTTCAACATCATTATGTATAGAAAGTTGCAAAAACAACCATTAAAGCCAATGGTACAACCCCAATGCACAAATCAATATGGTAATAATTATATACTAATATTAAGCCCCCGGCATTGCGGCGGGAGGCATAAAACGTGTCAAGTAGCACCAATGTCACACCATCGTCGGCAACCACCAATATTGAAAAATCTCGTATTTAAAAAAGAAAATAAATAGAAAACCAAACGCAAAGTAGATGTAAAAAGGTTAAACTATGCACGTGAAACGTAAAACATTAAGAACAATAAATAAGTCGATCTAAGACTTGCACGTTGGGACGGGCCCACCGTTAAACAAGAAAAAAAGGTGTAACAACGTGAGTCATGAAGATGATCGGATGTGCTAGTGACCCGTCAGTGATCCAATAGCCGTAAACAAATTATAGTAAAAACCTAACGGTGCAAGTTACACGCGACCCTCTAAAATATGCATTACTTATGTTGTTTTGTGTTTTTTTTAAATAGATGAAAGAAAGTGTAAAAAGCTGAAAAGATCGAGTGTTTTAATGAAGAAAATAAAAATAAGAGAGGGAAAAATATTTAACTATATTCCGTACTAATTAGTAATACTTTAAAAACCAAAATGAGCACAATCTATGCTCATGGTACAAGTTCTTAAGCAATGGCAGTTTAGTAATTTGCTCAAACTTTTAGGGTACTTTTAAATTAAAGTTTCCATTATTACTTTCTTTTACCCCACAAGTTTAGCTATATTACACTTTATACCCTATATTTATATATTTATTTTTTTAACACACTCATGTTTTCTTAAGCTAATAACCTTTATGAAATATATCATTACGATTTCCTTACGGTACAAGTTCTCATGCAGTGGTAGTTTAGCAATTTGGTCAAACTTTTAGGCTACCTTTAAATTAATGTTTCAATTATTATTTCGTTTACCTCACAAGTTTAGCTATATTACACTTTATACTGCATACTTATATACTTGTCTTTATAACACACTCATGTTTTCTTTCGCTAATAATAACCTTTATGAAATATATCATTACGCTTTGCTAATTTTTATTTACGTTCTGATTTAAATTCCATCTAGGACGCAGTTGTGTATCATAATATACAACACATTAAAGCGTAAACGTACAAATTGCTAAAAGTTATTCAACATTTTTGTTTTTCTATAGTTTTTGTTTATTTTTTTCCCTACAACTCTTAAAAAATAATGTTTCATACAATTGTAGATGCTTATTTTTGTAGACGATTTTTTCCCGTAGTGACGCGCTATCTTATCAATGTTTTAACGCTAATTTCTAAAATGTTTTTTACACAAAGTTCAAAATATTATCATGTCACACCCTCAAATTCCACGTGCGGGGTTTTACCGCGAGGCGTGTGACAAACCAGGATCTCAGACACGGTCTTATCAAACGACACTAAATGAATTTAAAAATAAACGTTTGACTTAAATCAGAGTAGCATAAAAGAAATAAACATCGGTGCGGAAGCATAAAACTGAAATGAATAACAGTGCGGAAGCGAATAACGAAATGTAAACAATACTGAAAGTTATAAGTGATAAGTCAAAACAAAATGTTCAATGCAAGTAAATATGTTTGATGATGCATGTCCTGAGTGCGTTCCTTAATCGTGCATTATAAGCTTAAGCGTTTCTGTTACCTGAGAAAACATGCTAAAGTGTGTCAACATAAAGTTGGTGAGTTCACAGGTTTTTATCACAGATAAAAATGTTTGTAACTGTTTGAATGGTAAAATAATTAAAGCATATCGATAGGTAGCTAGCCTATAAACAAGTTACTTAGCGTTTCGAACCGAGGCTGACTGTTTGTATGTTCGTATGTTTGTTGCCTTCCCGTCACGTCTCACTAGACAATGACAAATGTTAGGTCAATAACGCACCCGTTTGACCTCCAATCAAGCTAGCGCGACTAGCCCGGGCGGGGTTTGTCAAACCCAGTAGTACTACTCAGAATTACCTCGCTACACATTACTAACGGTTCGAGAATGTAAGGACTTTTCAAGAATGTTTGCACTAACGTAACAGGCGATATCAATAATACTAAAACCATTTTGTAAATACGTTTGCATGTTTTCTCCCCCAAAAAGGAAAGAAAGTAAAATAGGGGCCGTGAAGACTCACCTCGAATGCGTTGAAACAAATAAGTGTAAGCACAAGGGATCGGGTTCCAATTTACCTGAGTTTCATTTAATATTTAATTGAGATTAAATATTAGAAATGGAATTAATTATTCGGAGCAGAATGGTACGGTTCGCGATCACGGTTCAGTTGCGGTGTCAGCTAAACAACATGACTCTCCATACACAAGCAAACACAAGCATACACAAACTCACACAAGCATATAAAATTCAATTATTCATAGACACACTAGACCATACATGAAGGTATTGTTTATATATCTTTAATTATAAGGGTTTTTATAATAAAACTCATATGTCGTACATTTATTATAACTTCTCTAAACACAAATCTATACACTATTTTAAGATGGAACCACTTGGAGTTGCTCCAAGACTCATGGGGTTACTTCCCAAATCATTTATTTTAACCATAAGTTCTTCAAAATGCAAACCATGTATCAAAATACTTGACCCTTTGTTTGCTGTCAAAAAGAATAGTTTTGACCTACCTTCACTAAAAAGACAATAACTTGAGTTATACACTTCCAAATTAAGTGTGGTTGGGTTTTCTGAAAACTAGATTCAAAAATACACAATTTGGACCCAAGAAACGCAGTGATTGAGTTTATTATCATTAAGTTACAACGTTCACAAGTTGGCTAACAGAATCTGCCAGAACTAGATTTATCAAGTTTTAACTAAACATGCAACCTAACAATGTTCCATGACTTCACAATACCATGTTATCATCTAAAATAAGTTTGAATACTCATCCAAGTGTCTTTGCACGTTCATAAGCTTTAGCACAACTCTAATCATACGATTATTTATCTATACATTCACACACAAAAATCCATTACATTTATATACACACATATAAAACTCACACACATGCACACAAGCTGCACAAAACATCCATTATATTTATATATGCACACATATAAAACTCCACACACATGCACACAAGCACATGCATACCACACACACAACCCACCAACACACCCACAATGCGCACACACAACATACAAGAACATATATATACACATACGGCAGGAACATATACATGTATACATGTACGACAGAAAGGAACATACATGATAAACAACCTGCACCAAACCATCGACATACAACACACACGCACATGAACGAAAGACACACAACACCATAATCACTAAACCGCAACCCACCGACGAGAGTAGAACTAAAACCGCAACGCGACGAACCGCAAGTCATGGGTGAGTAAATCTTACCGGTTAATGTACGGGTTGATTCGGTTCTCGATCAACCTGTCAGAATCGATGTCGATGCTCCAAGAACTCGCGGTTGAAAGCGGAGAAGGCGTCAAAAGGTGTGTGGTTGCCGGGGGAGGCGGATTGAAAGACTTGCGTTTGAAGAGAGGAAGAGTCGTCGGTTTAACGCCGGTCTTCCAAGTTCCACGGTTGACGTTAAGTAGAATGCCGGAGAGGGAGTGTTACGACTAGAGGCTGCGAAAAAGAGGTGGAACAACCTGAAATCGGAAGAAGGGGCTGCCGTGGAACGATCAGGGAGAGTTGGTGATTAGGTTTCGGCAGTAAGGGTTCGTGGGTGGGGGTTTGGGTAATTATAATATTTGTAACTTTGGCAAGATGTCTTTTTAGGTCCCTTAACTTTGATTCACTTGCACAATGGTTCTAATTTAATATATATTTTGTTTTATGTTTAGCTTATAATTTATCTAAATAGTTAAATAAATTACGAGAGAACGTTAAGAAAACGAAAATTATATTGACGGCGCTAACCTGAAAATATGGGGTGTCACATATCAGCTCGCCGTAACGCACAAGTTTGCGATAAATTTGTATCCACGACAATGTGGTCTCAAACTTTTAAAAACTTTCGAGGGCGTTAGTTATTTTTGCCCTGCAACGCGCGCAGACGTTTTGCTAGTTTTCCTTTAAAGGTGAAAGTAATCAAACAAATCTTTCATCCTAACTTTTCATTCTATCTTTAATTTCTTTTTCTCTTTGATTTATTTAACTTGAAATTACATTATATCTTTATATTATTTTCCTTTGTTTTCCCTCAATATTCCTTTTACCTTATTTTCTTTCATTAATTATACTTATGAACACCTAGTAAGTAATCACTAGACCAAGAGAATGATTGTTATTAATTGTGATATCTAACTTTTATTTTATAGATGTCATCATCCAGAAATATATGTTGTGACTTGACTTTCGAATAAGATATATACATATAAATTATAGAGTTAATTTCGTTTTTGTTCTCTAAGGTTTGACAAAAATAACTATTTACCTCCAAAAGATTAAAACATTAATTTACTTCCAAAAGTTTCATATGTTGTTTTAATTTTACTCCAAAAGTTTCATTATTTTGGATAAAGTTAAAATAACTAATAAAACTTTGCACTAAAATTGAAACAAATTATAAAACTTTTGGAGGTAAATTGATGTTTCTAATCTTTTGGAGAAAAATAATTATGAAACTTTGTACTAAAATTGAAACAAATTATAAAACTTTTGGAGGTAAATTGATGTTTTTAATCTTTTGGAGAAAAATAATTATTTTTTACAAACCTCAAAAAGTAAAATGAAAATTAACTCAAAATTTTATTACTTGTCACATGATACAAATAGTCCCCCAACCCCACCACGTACTTCATTCATCAAATATTGTTTTTTACCATTAAATGTTAGGGTTTGATAGAGACTATGGGGTAACATTAGGGACCTAAACTCATTGTTCACATGTGTTTTCATCCACATGAGAGGTTTCGTGACACATAATGTACTCAATTGGATTAGTTCATGGTGCAAGAGAGATTAAGGTTTGGAGGAAGCATGACATGAATGGAGACGATAAGATAAAGGGTTAAAACGTACATATATATACATACATATATATATATATACATATATATATATATATATATATATATATATATATATATATATATATATATGGTATATATATATATATATATATATATATATATATATATATATATATATATATATATGTATATATATGTATATATATCTATATATATATATCGTATATATCTGTATATATATATATATATATATATATATATATATATATATATATAGAGAGAGAGAGAGAGAGAGAGAGAATTTAACACTGGTTAGTTTTAATAATTGAACAAGTTTTCTAAAAGTAAACAATTTTAAAAAGAAAACAATAACAATTAAACGGGTTTGAAAAATTAATATTGCTAAGAGACTACGAGTTATAAAGCTTATGAAAGGCAAAAATTCGATTACAAAATTAATATTGCTAAAAAAACGATAATATAGGCTTATAGCATTTACAGCTCGTCAATTCGTTCTCTATTTTTTATGGTCTTGAGTGGATGATAGAGAAAAATATAATAAATATATGAAAAAGTATTTTTTGATTAAATAAAAAAATAATTTTTAACATATATCAATACTAATAAAAGAAGGTTTTTTTGCCAGTTGTCATCTTTTTAACCCACATTTTTGCCACTTGTCAAATTTCTACATATTCACACATTGATTTTCCCTCCAAATGGTATTATAGTAATTTAAATACTAATACAAGTTTCTCTCTCTTATTAAAAATTAATTTTATTAATTGTTATAATTCTCTCTCTTATCTATATTTTTTGAAATCAAACTATATTTTTAAAAAATATATATTTTATTAAGAAAGTTAAAAATTACATCTTTTAATTAAAATCTAAATAATAAAAAACAAAAATTTTATATAATATAAAATTTTCTAAAACACTAAACCTTTTCTAAGCAAATATTTTAAATCGTTTTGTTTCTAAAAAAATATAAAGGTGAAATTTTAAAAAACAGTCTTATTAAAACAACCAAAATAATTACAAATCATAGTTTAAAAAAACAAGATTTTGATAAAAAATATTTTTTTATAAAAAAAATCTTAAAACGAATTTCTAAAAATGAAACTATTTAGATAAGAAAGTTATAAATAGTATAATTGTTTTATTTTTGTACTATTACGTATATATAATTTTTAATTATATTTAATATTAGAATATTATAATCTAACTTTTCATGTTTATACTATTATAAAGTAGTTATTTATACGTAATTACAATTATATTTTATCTTCAAACATGATTTTATAATACATAAATTTGAATACTAATTATTTAATACTTTATTTATTCATTACGTGTAATACACGAGTACTAACCTAGTAATTATAATAATAATAATAGAATAAGTGATGAATCCTCTCACAAATCATCCATGTAATTACCTGTTTTTAACGATCTTCGTATACCACAACGTGGTTACGTGGGATACAATAAGAATCCAAAATCAAGACATTACCAGAACAAGAATCACTAAACCCACACCTTTACCGCATTAAAAACTTGTACATTACTAAACAAAATGTGTACCTTAGCCATACGTTATTCATTTCACCTCTGCCAAAAAGGGTCGAAAGAAACCTCAATCGAATTTCTTTAACCCTTTTGCCAGCACACATCAATTCAACTTTTGATCACCATCATCACGCCACTAGAAGCTTACTCTGTGTTCTTATGATCAAACCCTAATATTATCTTTGATTAATCGAAGAATCTTGTACAAATCTTGTTTAAATCTTCAATTACCCTTTAAAGCAAGCTTCAGCTTCATAAAGCTTCATAATTTCTTCACCATAACCCCACTTCAGTGACATGAAGTGGGCTATTACACAACGAATCGCCCAACCCACCACCATCACAAAACCCCCTTTTCACCTCAATTTCTAGGGTTTGCAACTCGTCTAACAACAATCGTCCCATTGTTGTGTCAATTTGATCGAATCACGTTCGATCACGAACGAATTCTTCAGTTTTCTGTAAAGGGTTTAGGTCAATTTGAAGTATTTTGTGTGGGTTTTGAAGGGGTGTTGTTAATGGCGTCGATTCCTACGGGTTTGAGTTCGGGTTCAAGTTCGAGCTCTGGGTTTCAATCTTTTGGGGATACTACTTTCACTAAGGTGTTCGTTGGTGGGCTTGCGTGGGAGACGCAGAGTGAGACCATGCGTCGGTATTTCGAGCGATTTGGGGAGATTCTTGAAGCTGTTGTGATCACTGATAAGAACACTGGGCGATCCAAGGGTTATGGTTTTGTGAGTGTCATCTTGTTTGTTGTTATATGTTTGTAATTTGTTAATAATAATATTCAGTTGGTTAGTAATTTGAGAAGTGTTTGCTGAAAACTGATTATTTTTAGTTAATTAGGCAGTTGTATAATCTGATTATGATTCTTTAAGTCACAACAATGCAGTGATCCATCCAGCATAAGTGTTTAATGTGCATGAAATGTTTAGTGAACAATATGGTTTCTTGTTATAGCTGCCATTGTTAACTTCTCTGCTAGTTTGATTACATACTTATGGTGATGTCATCAATGTTTTTTCTTTAGTGCATTTAAGCTTCATAAATAGGGTGTTTAGGATTGCTTGTTTAAATGGCGTATCTACTTATTGCGTTTCTTAAAAGAAGATAAGTGCTTTCGAGTGTTTGGTTGAAGGGAAGTGATGATGCTTATCAACTTGTTTAAGGGTGAAATAAGTTGTTTTCAGTAAGTAGTTTGAGATTTGCTTATTGTATACTGATTGGTTTTGTGGATTTGAAATTACGGGTTTATCGTTAGGCTCTTTCATAAGCTTATTATTTGATTCTGGTTATAAGGATAAGCATATAAGTGTTTAAATAAGCAATCACAAACATAACAAAAGTAAAGAAGAACGCATCAAATTTGTTAAATAATAATGTAATTGTGCATGGTTATTGATAAAGTGATGACAATTGACAAATAAATATGTTTTCATGGAGGTTTTAGGTGACCTTTCGTGATCCTGAATCAGCTGCGAAAGCATGTGTGGATCCAGCTCCGGTTATTGATGGTAGACGGGCGAACTGTAATTTGGCTTCACTTGGACGCCCTCGTCCAACATTTCCATTTGGTAAGAAATCTATTCAATAACATTGATTATTGAGATAAATGTAAAATGGCAGTATAGGGTTGGGATTGCATATTTAGACAAATTAATGCATATAAGTAGAAGCACATAATCTTATTGAAAACAATGTATACTTGTCATTTTGCATCCACCCGTTACTCAACTCTCTCAATGCCCAAAACACTTGATTAGCTAATTAACATGAGCTTGAACATTTAGGATTCTTTCTTTCTTTCTTTCAAATGCAATTGATTATCTAATAATTGATTCTTCAAGTCACAATAATCACTATGAAAACATAACCCCCTTAGAGAGAAAGAAATTAACATAGAAAGTGAGACATTTTTTATTTTACTACTTGAGTGAAAGTGCTTAGTTTTTTTCTTTCTAAAATTTTGGTTTTAGTATCAGGACATGTGGCATCACAAATGCCTTATGTTGGAGGTCAGCAAACTGCTAGTGTGCCTACTATTGGAGGTTATGGCTACCAACAACCATTTTTATACAATTACCGACAAAATTTATTGTATCCCTCATACCCGTAAGTTTCATTTTATTTTCCATTTGCTTATATTCACATTGGATTATTTTGGCATGGAGTCATGAGAATGTCGAACACTCATATTATTTAAGGTATACCTGAATTAATATCTTAAGTATTTTAAAGAGATGATGCTATATGTTGTTTTGGTGCAGAAATGGAATGTATGGTCCTGAATACGTCTATCCACAGGTCAATATTCTTTCAAAACTGCTAGTAAGAGGTGCCAATTTGAACCATTTACTTAAGAATGGATTCATGAAAATCAAAAGTTTACATGTATACAAATATAAAATCACATTTTTAAAATATTTCAATATGATATATATTCTTCATAAAGTTCAGATTTCCATGTATGTACATATGTGCATGTGTGTATGATTTGTTTTGTATTTTATATTTAGGGTAGCTTATCTTATTTTATTTACTGTCAAATATGTAAATATGATATGTTTAGTTTTTTGAAAAGGTAAATATAATATCTTGAAATTTAGAAGGATATATGTGAAATTTGAAACAATAATGGGATATTATGAAACTAATTCTAAAAAGTTTAGCATAAACAAGAACATGTCAATTGTCATCCAAAGTATTTTTATGCATAAAACATCCTGAATCATTTTATTAAAATCTTTTGAATATTATATGAATAATATAATGTTTATAATCATATTTGACACACCAACTATATATCAAACTAAAAGTTTTGGTCAAAAGGTGTTCGGGGTCAACCCAACCCGATTCAACATGCACCAACATCACCCTTTTAACCCATTACCCAACCCACCCAATTTTACAACTACACTGCTAGTCCTGAAATAAAGATGTGTGTGTACATTACAATCAATGTAACGAGTTAATTACTTTATTTGTAGGGCGTTTACAACCCGTTTTCAGGTCAGCAGTATCTCCAGATATATGGAGCAGTTAACACACCCATATATCCATACAATCAAACGGGTCAAATCACACCACGCGGTCATGGATACACGGCTTTTCATGGTTACACATTGCCAGGTCATCAGATCGTGCAATTGGGTGGAGCGAGTGTAAATGCAACAACCCCTTCATCCATTAGGACAATTCAAGCAGCATTTCCAACAGGCGGTTTGTTTTCTTGCAAAAGATTTATTCTTTAACAATAGTTATTATGACCCATGTAATATTTTTTATCGCATTATCAGGTGTTGCAGCACCTGTTCAAGGACAACAATTTGTAATTCCGGGTCCATCACCCCAGATTCTGCCAAGTGGCGCTTCTGACCGCCGGGCAGGATGAATGTCTAATTACAAGCCGAGTGAAATTACCGATGTATGGAGAATGTATCATTAATATTATAGGGGGGCAGCATGGGCAGGCTGGGCTGATGGGTTGGTTGGGTAACTGGTTAAAAAATTGGTTCGTGTCAGGAACATGTAGTTTTTTGGCGCAAGTCAAAATTAGTCGGGTTGACTTGTGAACATATTCTGATCCTTTATTATATAAATAACTAAGTCTTTAGTTATAATTACAAAAACTATTTATTTTTATAATAATCTAAATTTACTATGTAACAAGTTAAGAGGTTGAATGCTTTAAAAAATACATATTTGCCGACTTTTGAAATGTTTTTCTTTTATCTAATTTATTTGATTGACCCATTCGACTCGTTTGAAATGTTTTGTTTATGTGATCTTTTGGCAGGAATTTTAGATTGCAGCAGGACTAAGAACAGAAGTACTGGTACTTGATTGGCGGGCTTCAAATTTAGCCTTGCAAGTTACTCGTTTTGCATTCTAGAGGTACACCCTTGATTTCACTCTCGTCGATATATTTTTTGCATTTTTGTGCTTTAAACTCTTGTATTAATGGAAAAAGAAGAGGCCTGGTTTATACACGATATAACATTTCTAACAAGATACAGCTATGATATGTATAGAATTGATAACAAGTAAGACCACCATTAAAAAGCCAAAATAATATCATAGGCAGGACCACATTTCTGGTCTTAGACCATTTCCCCAATAATTGATGGCAACACGTGAGTTTGCTTTTCTAAAAGAAAAACTACGAGCCCCCCTACAACCCGTCTTATATTTATCGCAATAATCAGTTTTCTTAATAATAATCATAATCACTTTTACGGTTTCAACAGAAGTTTTAAAAATGTATATTCACTCCAATAAGTAACTTAGACACACGTCCAAACACCCCTAAGATCGGGTCAAAAGACGTTCAAAATGTTTTCAATTGCTTAAAACCTCCTAACTTACGCTTGTTAAAACTATCAGGTTATTAATGTAACAATATAATTTATAACTTTGCTTGACACATCAATTATTTTAAGATTGTAGAAAGCTACCGAACGTACCTGCTGTTTTTTGTCAAAAGATATACTAGAATCTGGTGCTTGGTTTAATAATAATCACTGATCCAGTCAGAAATGAATGAGAAGATCTTGTATAAAAAGTAGATTAGATTCTCATGGGATCTTTACAGCATTTTTACTGGTAGATCTGTTCTCTGATGAGTGGCCTTTATTGAACATGATCACTAGTGGTGGGGGTGGGGCTACTAGACTGCATGTTTTTAAGCCATGTGGTTCTTCGGCCTCCGCACATGGGCTATGGGACCGCAACATCCACAAAAATATCTGTTTTTTGTTTTTGTGAAATACCGAAGTAGAGGCGGTGACAGGTCAGGTCGGGCCAGGCTGTGTTGGTTGACCCGTGAACACTTTTTGTTCCTTTTTCTTTTACTTAGATAATGTGGTAGTTATGTTTATTAATATAACACTATTACAGTAATGATCTAAATCTTTGTATGTTAAAGGATTTAGAAAATAGAATTTATTCGTTGTAACTGTTTAGCATAATCTTTTTATCTGACCATTTATGTTTGCTCGTTTGAGATGAATCACGACAAAAATCGACCCACTCATAGGTAAATAGTTCAAACTAGCCACCCCAGACAAAATAATGATAATATTTTGAGCTGAAGGTGATTTTTTTATGAAATTTACGAAATGTATGAATTTAGAAAATAAAATTTAGTGACTTTTAACCGTTTAACATGTTCTTATTTAATTCTTTATATTTACCTGTTTGTGATAAAACACAACCAAACTCGGCCTATTCATAGGTAAATGGGTCGAATTAGCCACCTCTAGACAAAACAATCGTAAAAATAGGTTTCATTTTTATATGAATGCATGTTGTTTCGTGTTCCTAAGATGAATTCGGTTGATGTTTTATGGTATGCAGGTCATGTTTACCTGAGAAATCATGGTTTGGGAAATCCAATGATGTGAATTGACTCTTTTGCCCCTCGCTCGCTCTACCAGTGTCACGAGGGTCAAACAAATCGCCACCGAAAGCTGGGATAGGTTTCCGGCATGCATTTGAATCAGCATTCACCATTCTTGTTACATTAACAAGCATGTCATTTATGGTTTGTGTATATACATTGGTCAAAGTCAATGGTGCTTTGTATTTGTCAATGTTTATGTTTTATTTTTTTTGTTTTTGGTTTGTATTTATGACAAAAATATAACCTGGTTTTCAAAGGGTGAAACTCCAGGATCTTGTAATATCAAGAAACAACAAAAGAAAATGGAATTTTGTCATGTTTGTGTTTGGATGTATGACAAGACTAATTCTTGGAGTCCAAGGGTTTGTGATTTTTTGAAAATGTATACGATTGTATAAGCACCTGTATACGTTTGTGTTCGACCACTTAAAACGTCGTTATAAGCCTTGTCGCCCTCTTATTATAAGACCACTTAAACGTTTGTATATACTTTTCTGCCTTCTTATTCGTCTGTATATCGTCTTTATAAAACCACAGATGTAATACTAATTTAAAAGAATGTGTTAAGGAAAAGTAGATAGGGGTGTGTTTAGAAGCGCCCTTAGTTATGATTTCTTTTATTCATTATAAAAGCCTACTTTTGAGAGTAAATACAAGTCTAACCATTTTTTTAAAAGAAAATTTTATACAAATGAAACCAATTTTTTAAAGTGTTACACTTAAGTCACTTAATTTTTTTTATTTAAAAAATTCACTCAACTTTCAATGGATGTGCTAATAGTAATATTTATTACTATTATTATTTTTACCATTTTAGAGAGTAATACAAGTCTAACCATCATTTAAGGAAATCTTTTATTTAAATGTAACTAACGTTTTAAAGTGTTTCAATTAAATCATTTGAAATTTTTTTGTTTTAATCAATTCACTCAACTTTCAATGGATGTTCTAATAGTATATCTTTTTTAAATGCTTTTTAGAGTAAATATAAGCCTAACCAATTTTTAAGGGAAACTTTATACAATGTAACCAACTTTTTAAAGTGTTTTAGTTGAGTTATTTAATTTTTTTTTGTTTTATTAATTCACTCAACTTTCAATGGATGTTCCAATAGTATTTTTCCCCTTTTTTTAATATTTTCAAGAGTAAGTATAAGTCTAACCAATATTTAAAGAAAAACTATATACAAATGTAACCAACTTTTCGAAACGTTTCATAGTTAGTATGTTACATGTCTATCTGACATTTCTTTTTTGTTTTATTTTTTTTAGATGACATGGATAGTAACAATTGTTAAATTTTTTAATAGTAAAACTAACAACTATCAAGACATGTTCCAACTTAACAATTATGTTCTTGGTTTCACTTGGACTTGCTATTCTTGTGCTTCTTGGCTTGTGGAGTTGTGGGTGCTCACTCAGCTTCAATTTCATTCCAAGGTAACAAAAGTAGTTTACAAACTACTTTTATAACAATTTTGTTATAATTCTATGAGTATAGGTATAAACAATGTTTTTTAGACCGGATTGGATCGGCCGGTCGGACCGGTTCGACCGGGATTCGGTGCCGGGTCTGGTCCGGTCTGGGGTGAATCGTTTTCTACTGGTCGAACCGGCCGGTTTGTCCCGAACCGCTAGTCGGACCAGTTCGGACCGGTTTTTGTATTTTTTTTTAATTTTAATGGGTAAAAACGGGTGTTAAACCATAAATTAGTACGTCGGATATACAAATATAGTTAAGTTTTATATATAACTATAAAATATATATGTAAATCATATATAAATTACTTATATTTATTTACATATATAAATATAATTAAAATATAGTTAAATCCGGTCCAACCGGTCCGACCACCAAACCAGTAAGGCGTCCGGTTCGACGTCCGATCCGGTTCTGAAAACATTGGGTATAAAGCACATATCCTATGATCTTTTGTATGTATATGGATTTCATTTACATTTTTATGATTCGTTTATCCGTCTCAAAAAACTAAGAAGACAACAAATGTTTGGAACTCGGACCATTGATGCATCAATGGACGAGTGGCTATAGGTTTGTATTACTTTTATTCTTTAAGACTCAAATTCCTTTTTATGTATATTTTCTTTGCAACTACTAGCTATATCATTGAACAAGATAACATGGTACAACTTGTGAATAACATTATGGATTTAAATCATGCAAGAGTTATTTATTTATTTATTAATTTTTATGATGAACAACTTGTTATGGTTATCGGGCACCGCTTATACTCAATCACAGTCCAACAAACTGAAAAAGAAGAAGTAAAGGAATAGTCTTTGGCTAGCAATTAAGTGATGCTTATTGCATAAAGTTTTGACTAGCAATTAAGAACATTTGTTTTATTTGTTTTTTATTATGTAACTGCAATTTTACATATGATAAATTTCCGGTTAATTTCTTCGCATTCTGTTGGTTTGGAAACCTATGATCTTGTAGGCTAGTGGTATTGACGAGTGTCTTCCACAAATATAATGTAGTTTCAAATCTTTGCAAGTGAAGAGTTAGGTGGAATTTAGGAGAGTAAATATTGTATGTTAAAAATAACAGTATTAATGTACATGTTCTCGATCATTGCACATTGTTATAACCGGTAATTAATCATATTGTTTAATCAAAAATCTTTTTAACTGTTTTTTTACCATCTCACTAGAACGATGATCCTTCCATCTTTAAAACCCTTCAATCTTTGAAACTCTTCTATAAGGGAGGCTGAATATATAAATTTTAATTTCTTAATCATTTTCAAAAACTTTTTGTTTGAAAGTTTATTAATTTTGTAAGATGAACATTAAGTAAATAGTTTAGGGAATGATAGAGAACACACATAAACACAAGAACTTCTAGGTTAAGTGGATGTTAAGTAATCCATTTTACGTTAGTCGAGAGTTTAGTTGTACTAAAATAGTGTGCTTGAATGGTTATAAATTAGTGTTACAACGTTGACAACTACTATTAGTCTCTTCTAATTACCCTTTGTTAAAACTTCTTCTTTTAAGGGGTTGATTTTTATAGGGGTTGCCATTCACATCCAGTGGCATATCTAGCTCAAACAATTAAAGGTATCCTAAATTTTTTACGGTACATTAATTCAATAATGATTTTTTTACGGTACATTCATTCGATTATGATTTATTTTGCGGTGCATCTAGTTTTAACTAGGTGTTCATCCCGGCACGTTGCGTTGGAGATTCCACCATGATTTCAAATATCAAACGCAGTGACAAAACATGCATCGAAGGCTATACTCCCACGTAAAACCCCAAAAAGTACCACGTCGTAAAAGCTATTATCACTCGATATTGTTAACTTATAGCTTGTTCGGTTTGTCATGGTATAAAAGAATAACGACTATAGCTTACAACCAGGGCCGGTCCTGAGAGTCCTAAATTTTTTTTTGATTTTGAGGAGAATTGTAAAGGACGATGAACAGTTCTTTCTTCTTATTTGTCAAGCACGTTTTATGTGTTCTTTGGTTGCTTACCCTAGTGACGTGGCATGTCCTCTTCGTTTTTACAGTAGTTCTGCCGTCCGATTTGACTGTCTACTGTTGTCTTTTATGCAACAATTAGGATGATGGATAATTAAATTTGTTAATGTTTAATTTAATTCGTTAGAGGCTATGATGATGCTCGAAAAATGTGAATATGGCCGCTTCGCATACGGATCTTGAAACCTTAGAGGCTATGATGAATGCTCACAAAATAATTTGAAAATCGATGTTTTGACGTGGCAGCCGCTTTGACATAACATCTTTGGTTTGCATTCTCATCTATTAACCTACTCAAAACCTCAAGAATTCAATTAAAATATATGTTTGTTTTAGGTTTTTGACGAATGTAGAATGCAAAACAAATTTTTTTGATATGTATATGAGGTTTTATGTAATGAAAACACTGACAACCACTATCATAAACTTAAGTCATAATGACAAATAGGTAGTAAAACGTTCTAACAAATTACATTCTTCATATTGTATTGTTTACGATAACTAAGGACAGGCAAAATGTAGTTGGGCACCTATATATATATATATATATATATATATATATATATATATATATATATATATATATATATATATATATATATATATATATATATATATATATATATATATATATATATATATATATATATATATATATATAAGGGGAATAGTAGTTTTTTTAGTTTTTTCATTTTAAAAACATAACTTTTGAGTATTTTTATTTTGATCGCAATTTTTCTTTCGCCTTTTGTTTTTGTGTCTTTTTTATTTTTTGCATTTTTATTAATACTCCAGGTTAAGTTTATTATAATATTAACATTATGTTTATCATTGCAACTATGTTCGTGTTAAGGCTTTTCAACACTCGCTTTTACAACCAAGTACGCTTTCAGGTTTTACGGCGGAAACGACAATCACTATTACGACGGAGTACGAATTTTACGATGGAGTACACCTTCAAGTTTAACGACAGAGTAACACTCACGTTTACAACCACCTACGCTTAAACCTTTTCGACAAAATGACAACCATTACAGTGTGTTTTTTATTTTCATATTCGTTAAAGTAAATAATAATATCCCCTTAACATTAGTTTTCATCCGTTAAACAACCCTCATCGTCTTCACCTTCTTCCACTACCACCGGTGGTTTCCGATCAATGTCTACCACCTCCGGCGGTGGCGCCACCGCCCTGAACCCCCAACCACCACCACCGTCAGAACCCACATCTCAACCCACCCCGTCAACACAAACTCAAAGCATTCAGCCTTTGAATTCACCCCCAAATCCCATCACTCCTCCCGTCGCCACCACCGATTCCACCATCCCAACAACTCCGGCCACCGTCAGTTCTCGGAATCGTGAGCCTGAATCCGATGTTGTGTATGTTCCTAGTTATTCGAGTAAGTGTGTTACGTGATTGACTCTTGTTTTGGTTTTTGTGTGGGGTGATAATGTTGGATGTGTTGGATGTGAAACCCTAGGTTTTGAAGAGTTGAGGGGTTTTTGTTGTGGTTGTTGTAAAGGTTTGTGAGTTTTGATTGCAGGTGGTATGATGCTTCTAGGGTTGTTTTCGGTTTTTTTCGGAAATTAGGGTTTGTTTGGTTTTTATGATCTTGGAATTGAAAGGGAAATACTGAAATACGCACAAAATAGAAATGTTACAGATGTACAAGGCGAATTTGAAGAAAAGGTTTTGACTTGCGATTTCAAACATTTTAATTTTGACCTTTAAATCGACAAAGTCTTGTTTTTGAGAAGTTGAGGGTGTAAAACTTAACCATAAACTGTTAGGTTATGTTTCATTTGAAATTTTGATCAACTTGCTGAAAACCACTCGTGTATATAAGCCTTTTTGAGATGGTTTCTGGTGTGGGTTTGATTGACTTGTTATTTTCTTGCCAATATGTAATCTAATACGCATTGCTTACCCGAAAGATGACTAATTTTAAGTAATGTATGTTTTTACTCGGTGGTTTATGGGTTTTTGTTAAAGGTGGGATAAATGGGAGACATGTTAAATAGGGTTTGGGTTATAACATGTCATTTTTATATGGTCTGTCGACCTGTTATGGAACCCTAGGTTTTCATGGTTTTGTTGTAGTTGTTAGTTTGATTTTGGTTGGTAAAAAGCTGTGTGAGTTTCAATTACAGGTGTTAAGATGCTTCTACGGTTGTTTTGTTACTGAAATTAGGGGTTTGTTTGACTTTATGTTCTCAAAATTGAAATTGAAATTGTTATTGAAATACAACAAGGGCATACCCGGTGGTTAAGTATTGAAATACAAGACGAATTCGTAGCAAAACTTCTTACTTGTGATTTCAAACATGTTAATTTCGACCTTGAATTTGATATAAATGGCAATTACAAGTCTTGTTTTTGAGAAGGTGAGGGTATAAAACTTAACCTGTAATTGTTCTATGTAAAGCAGGGTTTTTTTTATGTTGTTTTTCATTTGAAATTTTTTGATTAACTTGCTAAAACTACTCAAATGTATAATGTTTTATGAGTTGTTTTCTGGGGTGGGTTTGATTTGTCTTGTTATTTTCTTACCAACATGTAAGCTAATATGCATTGCATGCCAGAAATATGACCAATCTTCAAGTAATACATGTTGTTACTTGGTGGTTTATGGTGGCAAGATGAGCGGGCTGGATAATAGGTGAAATCAGGATTGCATCGAAACGGGTCATTTTTTATATGGTCTGGTTGACATGTAAACCACCTTATTAAATTTTATAGTTAATTCATCTGTTAATAATTATGAAAACGGTATTTCACAAATAATAGTTTGAATTATTAATAAAACGTTTTTGGGGTTATATGCTTAAATATGACTTCTTACGACTTTTGACTTGTAACCCATTCAACCCTTTGAGATAAAACACAACCCAAGTGAGCTCATTTATGAGTAAACAGGTCAAAATTGACACCTGTAGTTGTTATGTGATTGGAAACTATGAAGCTGCCCAATAAATCCAATAATTCTGTAATACTTACTGGATTTTCTTTTGTTTTAGGATGGTTTTCTTGGAACAACATTCATGAATGTGAGGTGCGATTTCTTCCAGAATTTTTTGACGGGAGGTCACCATCTAAAACTCCAAAAGTTTATAAATACTACAGAAATGCAATAGTTAAAAAGTTCAGAGACAGTATGAAAGAAAACCCTCCAACTAAAGAAAACCCCATGCCAAAAATTACATTCACTGAGGCACGAAAATGTATAATCGGAGATGTCGGGTCCGTTCGGAAGGTTTTTGATTTCTTGGAGTCATGGGGTTTAATTAATTACTTTGGTTCGCCAATAACAAAGGCTCAGTTAAAATGGGAAGATAAAGAAAGTAAACATGTTTCTGCTGCCTCTCAACAAAACAGTGATCCAGGTGGTGCTTCTGTGGTTGGTGATGCTAGTGTTGCAAAGAAGAAATATTGCAGCAGCTGCAATTTGCCTTGCACCATCGCATGCTTTTCTAACATTAAGGTATGTTAATTACATGATGTATGTTTATTGTTATAATGTTATGTTAGAATGAAGATGACTTAACGGGTGTTTGCATTTGCACTTCAGAATTGATTATCTGATTATCCAATTATTTAAAGTCAAAGTAACCCTTTTTTATTGTTTGGATAAATTTATTATGTTTGTGATTAGTCTGGATTGTTTGCAAGTCATAATCAGTTTCATACCTGGGTAAATACAAATACATATCAATCTTTTCTTTTAATTCTTTACAAACTTCTACTCCCATTCCATATAACTTCTTTTTTCACAAATATGTGTATTTTGGACTATTGGATCCCAATTTTTAACACACAAACATTTGATCATTAGATTATTACAATTTCAGACAGCAGAAGCACATCCCGTAAGTATTTACTATTTAGTACACATTCTGACTATTAAATATCACAAAAATACTTTCTAAATGCACATCCAAACAACCCCTAAATGCTAAGTGCAGATCTTTTAAGGGGCATTTGATCTTTGTTTAAACTGATTATTGTGATCTTGGTTTTGAATTGCATGATACGCTTCGATGCGTTCGGTCCAAAATCCTGACGCGCGATGCGTGATGCGCACACATCACGTATGCGATGCGTTTGTTAATATAAAATACTAAAAGTTGTATGTACATAAAAACATTAAAGTTCACTGGAATTTTAAGAAACATAAAAAAATATACATTGGCAGCATGATAGTAGACTTAAAAACGATTTAGAAAGGTCAAAAAAAGTCTTTTAGATGCTTGAAAAGTCTCTTGAAATGCTTGCACAAGTTAAAACACAGACTTAAAATGCTTAAAAAAATCATAGATTGTTCAAGAGAAAAGTCAAATCCAGTTAAAAATTTGGTGTTGCACGCGTTTGGCGCATCTTGCGAAATGCAGCGCAATATTGGCGCATCATGTAAACGCATCGCAACACATGTGGCGTTGCGCTCCGGACACCGCATCAGCGCATTATGCGCGCAAGATGCGCGCATTTTAAAACCAAGATAGTGATTGAAATCATAACAATTAGTTTTGAGTGTTTGTATGAACTGATTACAATTACATTTGGATAATCAGGTAGGTTGTTGTAGATTTAAAACTTCTCTGTTGAAGTAAATTTCAAATTGTTTATCCATAATTTAAGAAACTGGTTATCTGTTGTTGGTTCTTCAAGTATGATAATAACTTAGAAAACCCACATTTAACCATCCCCTTAGTCATGTATATACATGTCCATATATATATTGGTATATGCCATTTTGTGTATACATTTTTATGCCAGTTGTGTATTGGTAATCAGTCAAAAAACGTGTTGGTCAAATTGGTTTGGATTGATCCGCTTACACTTTCTTTATCCCCATTGTTTTAAATTTTATAAATAGGTAATATATCAAATGTGATTACAACAGTTATTGTTAAAATAGTGATCCTTTTTTTCCTTTTTAGGTTTTTCAGTTCGACCCATGATCAATAAAACATTACCCAAGCCAACCCTTCTTGTACATGAATGGGATAAGATGGCAATTTCAGCCCATTTACTTATAAATGGATTATAACTCAAATGGGTAAATAAATAAAATGTAGCTAAAACACGAATAGGTCAAATGGATCAAGTGGTGTGAAAGTCACCCCAAGTCAACTTTTAATGCATGCAACCTCCTAAATTGTTTTCTCCAAATATCAATATTATTATTGCAATGATGTTTTATAATCATAATTAACTATTTTAGAAAAGGGAAAGAACCCTTGTCCAGTCCTTTCTGTCTTGAATCCATGTTGGGTCGGTACCTAACCCCCCAACCTGCCCATCTACCGTCCTCTAATTTTACCACATCTTTTTTTCCACAGAAAGATACAACATTTTGTGCAAGGTGTTATGTTCGAGCTGGAGTTAACTCAGCAGATTTTAAACGAGTAGAAATCAGTGAAGATGTAAAAACTGATTGGACTGAAAAAGAAACTTTGCATCTTCTAGAAGCAATTATGCATTATGGTGATGACTGGAAAAAGGTATCTGAGCATGTTGTTGGTAGAACTGAAAAAGAATGTGTAGATCGTTTTATCAAGCTTCCTTTTGGAGAGCAATATATTGGGCCTCCTGATTCAGTTGATCCTGAGGAAAATTTTCATAAAGGTACTGATCAGCTTGACACTGAATCAAATCCGAACAAAAAGATGCGACCCACACCATTTGATGATGCAAGCAACCCGATCTTGGCTCAGGTAAAGATCTCATTTGACTCTTGAAAAGGTTTAGTTTTTGTTTCTTTTATGGCTATACAATTAATGGTTAAGAAAAACAACAACAAATGGTTAATAGCAAGAGATAAAATTCAAAGGTTAGTAGCAATCAAGTTGTACCTTTAATTTTCGCAATCTCTGTTTTTCACGATGGAGTGGAGTAGGGGTATGTAATGTTGAAATGAGGT
The DNA here is from genome assembly GCA_025215565.1 of Flaveria ramosissima. NCBI lineage: Eukaryota > Viridiplantae > Streptophyta > Magnoliopsida > Asterales > Asteraceae > Flaveria > Flaveria ramosissima. The sequence continues at coordinate 15,903,026 of CM046035.1, forward strand.
GAGATTAAGAAAAACAACAATTGATGGGTTTTTGTTGAATTGATTCTCTTACACATTCAATGTTCCTATCTTATTTTCACGTATGAAATTAATTTCAAAAGTTGAAGAGATTTGTTATGAAGATTTTATTCATCTTTCCTAAAAGAAAAGGTAGTTGCTTATCTAAAAAGTAAAAATAAAAATATTTTTTTTAGAATAGAAGAATTGGAAAATTTGGGAGCAAAAGTAGCAAGATTGAAACCCTTTCATAAATATTAATTACTAATGGGATTTTGTATCTAGTAAATGCTTGTTAGCATGTGCCCTTAATAAAACCCTTTCATAAATAATCACAATTTGCAGTTGATTTTAGATTCTGATTCTTCAAAAATTACATAACCACTTTCAAAACATGCATTTTAACACCACAAAATTCCATCTTTTTTAATTTGTTTATATGTGGCATCCCCTTTAGATTGACCGTCTAATGAGCGTTACAATTTGGTTTGACCTTTGAACTTCAAATTTTTAGGCTGCTTTCCTTTCGACATTGGTGGGTGTCGAGGTTGCAGAAAGAGCTGCTTCTGCAGCTGTAAAGGCTTTGACTGAAGTCAACAACGAATCAAGTAAAGAAATTATCGAATCATCTGCTGACGATACAAGAAATCATGGTACTTTTAATTCTAATCTATTTTCCCTTATTCTTAGAAATCTCCATATATCTCCTGTTTGCTTTAGTTTTTTGCCGTTTTCATTGGACGTAAGTATATAAAATTCATTTGAAGTTGTAGAATGTGGGTGGTATAGCATTGTAATTGTAATTGGTGTATCTAAATAAACTCACATGCTAATTGCAGTCTTTAAGATAATAAAGAAAATTTAATCATGTAGTTGTTTTTCAACGCAGATTCTGCAACGACAAATGGTAAGAGCAATGAGAATTCATTTGAAGGAGCTTATCTTGAGGCAAAGTTGCAGCTTGAGAAGGAAGAACAGGAGTTGGAGAGAACAATATCCAATATTGTTGAAGTGCAGGTACTATAATTATTTTATTATTATTTTTGGATTAACAGATTTTGCTGTCAAATAATCGTTTGGATACCCCCTCTAGAACAAAGTTGATCGTCACTAAACTTTCACTTGGTGTTTCAATCCTATGTAATATTTATAAAAATGTTTAAGTTTTTTAGAATTGAGGAAAATGAAACATATATGGATCTTGGTTGCTATTTAGTAATTATTTTTTTCTTAGTTTGACTTAAATTTAACAATTTTGAAACGTGATTATCATTTAGTATATATTTTTCTTCACTATTATCTCCTACTTCAAGTAAATTGCAAAAATTATTCCACTAATTAGTAACCATACATGTTTCATATACCTCAACTTAAAAGTTTAAATGTCTTTAAAAATATAACATAGGGTTGGAATATCTATTGAAAGTTGAGTGCCTTCAGTAGAACACTTGGCAAATTTGGTTACTGTTAGGTGAAGTTTTGCCTATCAATAAAAATGCACTCATTGTGGAAATCATTTTCCTTTCCACGAAAATGTCATTTTTGTCATTTTACCTGGGGTGGGTAAACGAGCCGAGTCAAGCCCTGGCTTGTCTAGGTTTGAGCGCGGCTCGTTTAACTTAATAGAACTCTGTTAGACAATTGGCACAATAACAATTGATAAAAACACACTCACATAATTTTATTAAGTAGAAGAAAGAAAATATTTTTTGGTACACTTTTCATCTTATTCCTACCATCTATTTATAAGACAAGAAATAACTCCTAATCATAAAAGAGAATCATAACTGATAGCTTAAATCAAGCATAGCTTGATTTATGCTTTGACTACTTTATTATATTTGATTGCCTAATTATTAATTCCAAAAATAGATTTTAGACATATCCAATTTTCTGCCCCATGACCCATTTGATCAACTTTTGACCCATGAACATTTAACCCCACAAACATGATTAGAACCATCAAACTCAAGCTCCGCTTATTTGGAGCTCTATTTTTAAAGCTCGGGCTCATTGTATATTAGTTAATAATTATTTCATTATTTTGTTAATGTAAATTCATAATTATTTTCAGATATATATGCAGTTATATTATAATATATATTATTTAGTTAGTTATATCATAATCCTGCATATAAGAAGCATTATAATTTAAATGTTTTATTAATATTAAATAAAAATCATATAAATAATAGGTTTATTTTGGCTCACGAGCCTAGTCAAGTTCGATATGTGAAACTCGAGCTCGAGGTCGTTTGTGAAATGAGCTCCAATGTAAGCTCGAGTCGGGGCCGTTTAAGCTAAGCTCGTTTCTAGCTTTTAGCGAGCAGAGCTCGAGTGGCTCGACTCGTTTACAACCCTATTAATTCCCATAATAAGCAATTTGACCGTCTGCTTGTACGTTGATACAACTTCCAACACTGGAAGCAACATATTCAGAAACTATCTACTACAACATGTTTTATATAGCCGATTATTCAGTATCACATAATAACTGTCAAAGCACACCTTCCACTATATTTTTCTAAATCGAAATTAATTTCTTGTTCTTTTATCTAATTTTATAGGCCAAGGATATCCATGATAAGCTTGTTCATTTTGAGGAACTTGAACTACAAATGGAGAGAGAATGGCAACAACTAAAACAAATGCAGAATCAGTTGTTTGATGATCAGCTAACACTTTTGTTTCACAAAAAGACAATGGAACAAGTATGAATGACAATATGGAACAAAAAGTCAAAAGTTGACTTATTTTGACTTCACTTGTACAATAGTATTCTTGATCCTGTTATCCCCTTCATTTCTATCTCCCATTTTATTATTAGGGTTTAGTACAACACTTTTTATCTATTTTTTTTCCTATAAAAACTTAGGTTTGCATTAAGGGGGTGGTTAGATTGTTTGTTAGTATTTAGGGACTGCTAAATGCCACTAATTATCTATGAAAATAGTATTAGTGAGCATTATGACAATTATAACAGATATCATTAACAAAATGGTATTGTGTGATGTATGTGCTTAAAATAGATTTTAGAGGAATTTCAACCTGGTTTGAAGTGTCATTTCTTTTTTGATTCAAGTTTTATTTAAATCGTATGCAATAAATACAACACAAAATGACACATACATAAGTTGATGGGTCGAATTGTCACCTCTGGAAACATACTAAATTTGCTTGTGTTGTAGACTTGTAGAAAGGAGATATTTTTGTAAGTTTTGAAGTAAATAGATAAAAATTATTCTAGAAATGGAATTTCTAACAATTAGGACCTGTTTGGTTTATAGAATATCATAGAATTGGAATTAAATATTCAAAGTTAATATTTCATTTCTATTCAAATATTTACCAACCAAACATCTTATTAATTTTAATATGATTTCATTAAAATTCCAATTCAAATTCTTTAGCAAAACATTCTGTGAACTAAACGGTCTCTTAGGTTTATTTAGGGTTAGGGTTTATTTAGTATATCAAAATTGATTTATTATCTTATATTATAACTAGCTTTAGTAAACTCATGTATTACACACTTTAAATAAATAAAATATAAAACATAATGAATATTTATTAATTATAACGATATTCTAAGTTAATATATGATTGAAATTACGTATGAATAATGAGTAAGTAATAAAACAATGATATCAAATTTTTAAACTTTTGTTTTATTTTTATTTTTTTTTGTTTTTTTCCAAATAAAAAAATAAAAAAACACTATTTAAAAACTCCCATTTTAATAAAACATTATGTCATTTTTAGAAATTTCCTTAGTATGACTCTCAATTTTAATTATTTTTTGTTTATAAAAAAATTACTTTTTAAAAACACAAATTTTAAATTTTCTATTTATTAAAAAAGTTTGATGTTTCAGAAAAATTATTTAGTTTATGAAAATTATTTCTTTACAAAATACAGTAAAGCTATAGTAAAATGATATTTAATTTTAAAAGTTTAAGAAATATTGTGGGCTTGACACGTGTACTTCTATTATTTTAAAAAGTAGAGTATTTTGGTTATTGTGTAAAATGTATCAGTTTATTGTGTCATATGTATTCATTGTGTCGTATATGTTAACCATTTGTTACATGTATTCAATATTGTATTTTACGTTTTAGATCATTTTGTGTTATTATTGTAATTGTTTCTATAGATTATATAAAATTGTTATCTATAATTGTGTTTTACTATTAGAATTACATAATGTTATTATTTCATGAATGTATTTTCAAAACTTATAGTGTTCAAGATTACACAATTGTAATAAAAAGCATAATGAGACATTATGTTATTTTGTCATTGTTTTTAATTTATTAGATTAATTAGTTGTTAGTTTTTTATTGTGTTTTACATATTAGAGATAAACAACAATATTATTCCATCATTATACTTTTTTTAAATTTATCATTTTAAAAAAATATGATAGTATTTAAAAAATACAATAGCTAACAAAAATACACAATGAACTACACTAAAAGACACAATGATAAGATATAATCTTAAAGAACGTAAAAAAATATTGAAATTATATAATAATAATGTACTCGTTTTAAAGAAAAAAAAACACTTATTTTTATGGTGTATTCTTTATAAAAAATATAATGTCGTACATAAAAGTTATGAACGTTTAAAAAAATGAAAACTTGCAAAAAGTTAACAAAAGTGGTTATTTCCAAAATACCACTCTAATAATTTTTTTCCTATTAATTTATCTCAACCATCGATTAAGGAGATGGATGGTTGAGATTACTTCTTACATTTTTTAGTTTTAAACCCCTTTGTATTTGAACCTTTTTCTTACAAATAACATTAATATATAAAAAGATATTTTTATTATTAAATTAAAAAACTATTTTTAATCTAAAAAGAGTTAAATAATATTATTAGTAATTAATGTAATTATATATAGGATAGAGGAAATTTTTTATGAGAATGAATGTAGTTCTGTCACGAATCTCTCATAATTATTCTTTTAAAGTACTAGTTTTAGTAAACATGTGTATTACATGAGTTGAATAACTAAAATACTAAATGATTAATCTAATACGCACCCGAAAGCTAAAGCTGGTGACGACCTATAGCGTGGATCATAAAAAGATACATATATATATATTTGAGTTGGTGATCTTTTGTAAATATATCAGAAGTTTGATCATAAATCAACTTCCACTTGTGTTTAAGAGTTGCAACTGTAAGATAAAACGAACATAGAAACATAAATCTAGTAATCTACTACTTAGCCTTATTTAGCTTTTGGATTTTTTTTCAGTAAATAAAAACTGATTCAATTTCTTATATTATAATGTTTAACAATGTTGAAATTCTAATGCAATTAAATATTAAATACTAGAAACTATAAAAATAGAGTATTTGTTAACTTAACGAATGGACATACCCAGTCCACATTTTCCTTTTCCATCTTCTTTTATTGCCATCTAACCATGTTTTCAATTTACGGTATAACCTAAGGCACAATATAATTTAAGGGGCTGTTTGATTACGCTGACTGAGTAAGATCTGATTGAGTCAGAAGCTGACCCAGTTAGAAGTTCTGACTGGGTAAGCATCTGACTGAAACTTGGCTGTTTGATTCAGTATCTGACTAGAACCAAATCGATTCAGTATTTACGTAACAATCTTAATCAACTACTAAATCAAAATCAAAATCATAATAATCATACACAAATCAATCATAATAATCACACACCGGAGCTCACAGCACCACCACCATTCAAACTCGGCAACTCAACGATCTCCTCCAACTCATCACCGGAGCTCACAACACCACCACCGTCACTGGCCAGAAACCAACCACCACCTCGCCGGAGACCCAATCTCCACCATCGTCGCCGAGGGGACTGCTGCTCCGGGGGTCGCTGCTCCGGGGATCTGCTGCTCCGGGGATCGCTGCTTCGGGGATCTGCGGGTCGGATTGTGGGGGTGGCCGAGGGTTGTGGAGGTGAACAAATCAGGTTGTGGAGGGTTGTGGGGGTGGCCGAGGATTGTGGCTGGGTCAGCATCTTTGATTTTCAGGTCTGGGTCAGCAATGAGACCCGGTCAGCTAGCCATTTTCCCGAAATCAAACGGGCTGACTCGCTGACCGAGTCAGCCGGTCAGCCGGGTCAGCCCGGTCAGCCGAAAACAAACAACCCCTAAGTGGTCCAATTATTTTTAAATATAAAAACCTTGAAAACATCAAAGAGTAAATAATATATGATCTAACACAAGGATAATGAATCTAAAGCAAAACCCTTGTGGATGAGAGATATAATGAGGAGAAATGCCAATGAAATTACATAAAGATGCCTTATAACAATGGTAATTACAATTAAATAACTACTTTTATACGCACCTGCAAGCTAAGGCCAAGAAACAGCCTGTAGCTTGGATCGTAAAGAGCTAAATGTATGAGTTGGCAATGCTTTGTTAGGATATTAGGAGTTTAGGGTTTACGCATAGTTAGCGTAATTGATAAAACTACTCTAGAAACAAAAATAATGATGTATACAGCTTTGAGATTTTACTATATCAAAATTGATTCACTTTTTAAATTATGATGTATAACAATATTGAATTTATATTGTAGTTGAATATTGATTACCAAAGTACTATAAAAATGACATATTTGTTAACTTAACACACGTATATACGTATACCTAATCAATATTTTCATCCTACCATGTCTTTAATTAACAGTGTGACTTAACACAATATAATTTAAATGATCAAATCATATTTTATTAAAAAAAAGCCTTTGAATTCATAGGAGAGTAAAAGATAAACACAAGGATAGTAGATTCAAAGTAGAACCCATGTGAATATACAAAGAGAGATATGAAGAGGATAAACACTAATGAAACGACATAAACATACCTTTTAATTATAACCATTAAGAGGTTATAATTACACTTAAACTATGATAATTACCATGTCGTACGTAAAAAGATGAATATATGAGCTGATGATGTTTTGTAAAAATATTAAGAGTTTTGATCATAAATAAACTTTCATATGTTTTTAAAAGCTCAAATCAAACTAAAATTAAGAAGCTCAAGCTTGGACTTGAGTTAATGATTGGACATGTAAAATAAATATTTGAGCCTAAACTTCATACACCGAGCTTGATTAGGCTTGCAAGCTAAAGGAGCTTATTATTTTTATAAACAAATTTTTTTTTTGATATGGTACAATTTATATTATACTAATTAGTAACTTTGGGATGCATTAGTGGTTGTATTATATGCATTATAGGTTGTACATGTCTTTTGTTTAATTTTCTATTTCTTTTATTTTTTATTTTAAATCAAATATTTTTACGTCTTTTATAATTTAACCCCTACAATTTTCTACTTTTAACTTTGGTTGTCTATTCTTTTCTTCTTTTACAAAATTTTCGTATACATTTCGCTCTAAATTTTGATAGATAATACGCCATAACGTTCATGTGTGGTTCAACGTTGTTACGCATATTTTTTCCTATTTAACAACCCGGTTGAAACGTCCGGATCCTAGATCGACTTAGCTATTGTTTTTAAAGTTTTATGTTTCACAAGCATGGTTCAGTGTTTTAACATCTACTTTCTGTTCGGTTTTATTTTTTTTAATATGAGTTTTTCTGGCGTTGGCAGTCGCTAATAGTGGTGTGACGTTGATACTATTTAACATGATTTTACGCCCCCGCCGCAAAGCGCGAGGCTTAGTACTAGTATATAACTATATAATAATATTATTATATATAACTGTATAATAATATTATTATATAAAACTATATAAAAGCAAAAATAATACATGCTATACGTATAGAAGTGAACTCATGCTCGACTAGGCTTGGCTTGGGTCAGCTTGTTTATACATCTATTATGCCCTAGAAATCTTTTCAAATATGTGCCTAAATGCCCAAACCATTTTTTCTAACAGTATCTATATGGTTTTAGATTTGATTATGGTAAATACGATATTTGGAAAGTCTGCAAGAACATACATTTGATACTTTAAAATTAGTTTGAATATATATGACGTTTAGAAAGATTTTACAGTATTGCAAAAAACAATGCACAGGGTTGTTTAATTGCCAATTGTCACCAATTAGTAGATAATTGGCCAACTACCGTTTCGATTTCAGCACGTCGGTCCATTAATCGGTCAATGGTCATCATCAAAATCAGGCCTATGCAGTTCTAATCAGCCAAGATTCCAGCCAAACCTTGAAAATTCCGGCCATATGTGTGTATACATATATAAAACTGAGTAATTTTATAAAGTTACATATATAAAAATATGTGCATGTATAAAACTGTAAAACCACATATAGAAATTTCAATTTAACTAGTCCCAATCAATCGCTAGTCGATACTTCACTATCCGATTACCGCCTAACGAGTTCTATAACCTATACCATTGGTTTTTAAGAGTACGATATTCTAAAGCTTAAATCTTTTACATATCTACAACATCTAATAAAGCACAATTTTCTTTTGCCACTTGTCATTCTTTTAACCAAAGTTTTTGCCACTTGTCCTTTTTCTAGATACTCACACATCAATTTTCCCTCTAAAAGGGTATTATAGTAATTTAAATACTCATACAAATTTCTCTCTCTTATTAAAAATAAATTTTATTAATTTCTATATTTCTCTCTCTTATCTATCTTTTTGTTAAATCAAACTATCTTTTCTTAAAATAGATTTTATGAAGGAAATTAAATATAACATCTTTTAACTAAAATCTAAATAACAAAAAACTAAAGCTATATATTTTCTAAAACATTAAACATTTTTAAACAAATATTTTAAATCATTTGTTTTAAAAAAAAATTATAAACAGGTGAAATATTTTAATCTTATCAAAACAACCAGAATAATTACAAATCATATTTTTTTAAAAACAAGATTTTTATAAATAAATATTTTTTATAAAAAATATCAAAACTAATGTTTAAAAATGAAAATATTTACATAAGAAAGTTAAACAATGGTATAATTGTTTTATTTCTTGTACTATTACGTACATATAATTTTAATTATATTTTATATTAAAATATTATACTGTAACTATTCATGTTTATTTTACACACACACACACACACACACACATATATATATATATATATATATATATATATATAACATTAAATTTAATCCGTTTTTTAGTGTTTAGTCTATCTATCTATCTATAAAAAAACTAAAATAAGCGTGAAATAATTGTAAACCTCATTATACGTACTTTCTCATCTCTCTATATTATTAATAATAATATTGAATACTAATAATATTACTCATACCATTTTTAAATTAAAATATATATAATTTAATAAATTAAAAACCTATTTTTTATTTAAAAACACACTTTTAAAAACAAAAATTTTATAAAATATAGAATACAATGTTTTTTTTAAAAAAAATCATTCTTCTTAAAACAATATATTTAAAAATCACAATTTTTTTATAAAATAAAAGTTTAAGAAAAATACATTATTGTTTATTTACTTAAACTATTATTTATACATACTTATAATTATATTTTATCTTCAAGTATGATTTTATAATGCATAAATTTTTATTAATAATTTATTTAATATTTTATTTGTTCAGTCTGTATATTACACGATGGCTAACCTAGTCGGTTTTAAAACAATCAAGTGTCTTATATGGCAAGCACTAGAAACTTCAAGGGTTTGCTTTCACAAACTCCCATTTGTAGTTTCAAAATTCTAACAAACAAATTGAAATAAAATCTGAACCAATTGTAATGAGTATTCAGTGTTCCCCTACAAGAAGACGAAGATCATGACGCAAAAAAGTGTCACAATCGCCCTCAAAATCCGTTAACCTTTACACCACGACGGTGCATGGCGGTGGAGACTACGGCGAACGCTGCAATGTGGAGGTCATGCAACGCTACAACACCTCACAATGACCGAAAAACGCCGATCATCTGCTATAAAGGTGAAATACACCGAACGAATCTCATCGGTTGCTCAAATCGGTTCCTCAGTTGCTCAATCGGCGTTCGTGAATCGGTGAGTCGGTGAAGCGGTGAATCGGTGACGGAGTTTGTGCGTCGCGATCGGAGGTAACGTATCTGTTTAATTTACTGATGTGTAGTTGATTTTAGATTTGTAGGAGTTTGTCAAATGGAGACGTGATTGTTTATGTTCGTTGATTGATTCGGTTCTGATGTTAGGTAGATGTGCGATTTGGATAGGAGATCTATTGGAATTAAGTGTTGTGCATGTGTTTCTTCGGTTTCTGGATCTCATTACGTGAATTTTGTTAAATTTTTCTTCAACTTCATTGGAGATCACTCTTGCTTTGTAAATTATCCGCTTACAGATGTGTGATTTGGTAGGAGATCTATCGGAATTAAGTGTTGTGCGTTGTGGTTTTTTGATTTTTGGAGCTCGTTTTGCGAATTTTGTTCAGTTTCATTGGAGATCACACTTGATGTGTAAGTTATCTGGTTATAGATGATTAAATCGGCATCATTCGACGTAATTTGGAGAATTAGAGAGTTTATCGCTTTACAATTGGGAAAAGTCTGTACTCTGTAGTGTATTTTACTGTTTTACTAACCAGGTGAATCAATTTGTGGAGAAGATGAGAAGCAGGTGTTGATTAGGAATATTCTCATGTTAGGAAAATATAGTTAATCACAGAAAGGAATAGATAATTGATGATTAATTTGTGAATAAGAGTCTCAATTGTTTGCTCATTTGCTCCACATTGATCACATATAAATCCATGATGTGTGTGTGTGTATCCTTTTAGGATCAATTCTCATGCATGCCACTAGTAGTAGATGTTGATCTTGACACTACCACTTCTTCCATGAATGTTAATGTAAACAGGAACTCATAAAATCCATATCTCACTACAAGGAAGAGCGCTTATGGCGACGACAAGAGCATGTGAGGATCTCTCTATTATCTTGTTTTTAGAAGAACTTCACCTGTGACAGGAGCATGTGTGTCAACATAATCACACTGTGATATTTGCAAATTTTCATGCTTCTATTTCATAAACATATCTAGTTACTATGCATGCGTGTGACGTATGCCCTTTAAACATTAGTGATCAGGTATTTAATATCATATTATGTATGATATTATGTATCATGAGGATGAAACAGCAGGATCTGCGATAACATTTTATTAGTTACTCTAGATTCCAATCCTTTCTTACTATATGTTTCATCACTACCATCCAACATAATCGTATAATCAATTTATTTCTTATAATTTATAGCAATGGCTGCTGAGATTGCGCGGGAGATAGGGCTATTGGGCCATGTTTTGGAACAATTCTATCCATTACCAAAACCTTTTGTAAGATCATTTGGAGCTGCAGCAAATGCAGCGGGCCGTCCACTTGCAAACGTAGTTGAGCTCAATGGTAGTAGATTTCGCTACATGGCTATAGTTGAGTTGCCTCAAGTTCAGTTCTGTGAAAGTAAGTCTCATTATTGTCTAAATTTAATAGAAACAGTTTACAAGCATCATAGATTACTATCATGATTAACTGACAAAAGGGTTTATGGTAGTTTTGTACAAAGTGAATTGACCTGAAACAGTGAACAGCGTTTGATCGAGTTTTTTTCCTTAAATTACCTATCTCTTTGATAAAATGATTTTGTAGGTTTTATTGATTAGAAATAGATAATATATGTGTATGTCACCAAGTATTCGGAAACTTGTATTAAGAAAATTGGCCATGGAGATTTTTTGTGCTCCAAAGCCACTCAAATAATAAAACGAATATATAGGTCACGCAAGTATCAATTTGGTTTCGTTTATCCAACTTTGACAAAAGATTTGTCAAGAAAGTTATAAAATGACATAATACCACAAAATCTACACAACAGAATCATTATAAATGGCTTACCAAAAGCATTTGAGTAGATAACAAGGACATTTTTGTCATTTCACAACTCTAGTTGCTAATTTTTATTTTTTTTTTGTTAATTAACATGAACAGAAGTAAACTGATACTTGGGTGCATACTAATGTTGTTTTGATATTTTGTTGGCTTTATAGCTATCTTTTGAATACTTGGGTGGCCTCTGCTTATATGTACATTATCTCATTAAAAAACACTTTGTGTGACTTTTCACACATTAAATATACCAGTTTGACCCGTTAGAAATATAAACATAACCCAAATCGACTCGCTCATTAATAAACGGGTCAAAGTTGTGACAACTGATGGCTTTACTAACAGAAATTATGTAATCCTAAAGTGCAACCAATCATGAGGAATTTTTTTTTATGATTGCATCAGATGAAGTAGAGTGGACTGTAGATCACAACAATGAGGTGACAATTGAAGGACAGATAACTCCTGCTGCAATATTTGCCGATGGACCGATTACAGGAAACAAAAGAAACCGAGTCCAACTATGCCCGACTGAACCATGGGCCATTTCCTTCTCCTTCCCTGGCCCGGTGGACTGGTGGACCACCTCGGTCTTCTTTACTGAAGACAACTTTATGGAAATCACAGTAGTGAAAAGAAACCCGGAGGCTGGAACTTCAGCCACTGGTTTAGCAGCTTTTGGGCCAGTGGCTGAAGCTTTAGCCGCTGATTCAACAATGGCTGATCCTGGTTTTGGTCCTGGTCTTGGTCCTGGTCCAGAAGGTGATGCGTTACTCACCCCTTCTGAACTTATGGACATGGTGGATGGGTGGTTCGAGTAGTTTTCGTGGCTACACCTGAAATCTCAACATTTTATGGTTTGATGAAGTGAGTAATGGTGAATAGTTTTCATCTACACATTATAAAGTTATAAGTTATCCGTTAGAACCCTTTTCGGTTTTTTAGTTTGAGTCGAACATCAGTCTTAGAATTTTTCGTGTTCTAAGTATGTTATTGTACTAAAAAGGTTTATCTGGACTTTAACCGGTTCTTGTTAAAACTTAAAGTTTGAACTTAATATAAGGGTGTTTTTAATGTGTGTACTCGTGTGTATGTATATGTATACGTATACATATGTAGTGTGATAGCATCTGTGTGTGTATGTATATGTATGTGGTGTGACAACATTCGATACATGAGATGAGCTTTATCCTACTCCAATAGGTATCACTCCACTTTTCCTATGAATTTGTTGGTGTGTGTAATTGGTTTGATAGTGCGTATGTATATGTTATCGTCTATTGCCGGTTGGTTTTAGATAGATAGATACCCACATAGTCCTACATATTGGGCAACTGATATAAGTAATCTGTTTAGCGAATGCTATTAGAGTTATGATTGGCTCAAATGTTGTTGGCGTGAGTGTCACGACGTAGTTTAATACGAATGGTAGATCATAATCCGTGATTCATTCTTCTTCTGCCAAGATGGATCCCATACGTGAAACATGAGACGATCCAGGTGTCTTGTGTCAAAAGTCTTCCTGATATGAAACTAGACAGCATGTTGGAAGGTATGAGGATATAGGAACATATAGAAGAAAATTTCGGATAAGATACGGGGAATTGCGTATATATACATTTTCAAATATGTTTTAAATACATAACATACATAGCTTTTCAAACAAAATTTGGAAAAAATATTTAAATTTATAAGTTCAGAGGGTATATGCAATTAGTTATATGAAGTTGGCCAAACGGGATATGCTCCATTTTGCCCTTTGTACAAATTAACAATAAAATTAGTGGCGGAGCTTCAACTTTTTCGTAAGGGGGGCGGGAGCGAAATTAATTTTTTTAAGGGGGGCGGACTCGATATTTATATAAAAATTTACACTACCGGGTAAAAAAATTACACTATCGAGCTAAAATTTAACGCTACGAACGGAAAAATAGGTCCCCCGGCCCCTAAAATGCTCCGCCAGTGAATAAAATCAAAACAATTAATCATTAAATGTTGAGAAAGAAGTTCATTATTTATTTTGTTAGGTTTTATCAAATATATATTTTAACATCTACCATTACCTTTTGAATTAATACTACAACTAAATAAAAATTCATGTGTTGCAAGAGTTCGTTATGTCTTATAGTTATACTCGTATACACAATTTATTTAACATCCTTAGTTGATTGTTGTGCTATAAACTTACATTTACCATTACTTTTAGAGTAAATTACCATTTGTATCTTTAAAATTTGTTCATTTTAACCACTTGCATCCCTGCAGTTTCAAAATTGCCATCTGCCCCCTAACGTTTCATTTTTATATCCATTTGTATCCAAATCTCTAACACCGTTAGTTATTCCGTTAATTCTTTTATGAAAAGACTATAATGTCCCTAAGAATTAAAAATAAAAATAAAAAAAATTTGTAGGACCCCACATCATCTTCTTCTTCTTTGACCACCATAAACACACACCTACTTTTTATCTATCAAACATAAACACAAACCACTCCATCAAATAACACCACCACCCACATCTTCTTCTTCTTGTCTACATCCACAAGTCCACCACCACCCATCAACACCACCACCCACCACCCATTGATGCTACCACCAACACCTTCTTCTTCTTCTTTTCTAACCCATCAAGAACGGCGTCGGAGCATCTCAAACGGGGCACTTGCCGGAATTTCAACTCCGATCAAAGCCCAAAACCAATTTCATCGATTTCACCTACCGGAATTGTTACTTTATCGTCTCCGACGTCCTCTTCTTCGCCTCAATTGCAGCAGACCCACCGGAGACGTGGTGGTTCCGGCAAGCGGAGTCGCCGGAGCGACGGTGGTGGTGGTGGTGGTGGTGCGAACACCAGCTCCGGCACCCCTTCTCCGACGTACTCCGTCGCCCCTGTGGCGATAATTGAGCCAGCGAGATTTTCGGCGGATGTGGCTACATTGCCGACGGTTGCTCCGACGAATGTGAACAGCGGTGGAGACCATGGTGTGTACTTGTCGGAGCATCGACAGCCGGTGGTGTTGTCCGGCGGTAAGGAGGATTTGGGTGCTCTAGCGATGTTGGAAGATAGCGTGAAAAGGTTAAAGACGCATAAATCATTACCGTATCAGATGTTAACGAAAGCCCAAATCGATTCATCAATTGAATCATTGGCTGATTGGGTGTATGAAAACTGTGGATCCGTTTCGATTTCGTGTTTAGAGCACCCAAAATTCAGCAATTTCTTGAGCAAAATCGGGTTACCGCCGGTGACCCGCCGGGACTTCGCCAGAGACTGCCCTTCATCACCACAAAATCGGGTTGTGGCGGCGGTGACGGGGCTGTTGTGGTCGCGACTGGGTGGTTGTGGCGGTGGTGACGGGGGCTGTTGTGGTGGGGATCGAGTGGTTGTGGCGATGTGATAGGGTTGTTGTGGTGGCGACTGGGTGGTTGTGTTGGCGGCGGGGTGGTTGTGGTGGTGATGATGGGGCTGTCATGGTGATGACCGGGTGGTTGTAGTGGTGGTGATAGGGGTGGTTGTGGTGGTGGTGATTTGAAGAAGATGATGTTGATGGATGGGACCCACAAGGTTTTTTATGTGTGTTTTAATTTTAAGGGTAGATTTGTCATTTTAATAATAATTTTAACAGAAACATTAACAGTGTTACTCATTTAAACTCAAATGGAGATAAAAATGAAACGTATAGACTCAAATGAAGATAACATGAAACGTCAGGGGCCGGATGTCAATTTTGAAACCGTAGGGATGCAAGTGGTTAAAATGAACAAACGTCAGGGATGCAAATGGTAATTTACTCTTACTTTTATAAATTTTTATATTTTAAATAAGTTTAGGTTTTCTTTTTTAATACATTAAAGTTATTTTTTTGAACGGCCAACGAATAATTTTTGAGCCTGGTCACCCAGGTAAACCCATTGGCGAAAGGCCACCCACGCCCGCCAACACAGACAGCGCTGGTGACCCAGCTCGCTCACCATTTCAAGGGAAATCCACCATCAAAAACCCACTTAAAACATATTACACCTAATAAAACTCCAGCCCATAAATTCTATTTTAAAAAATCATAAGATGTCTCTTTTTAAATCAGTTGATCTTGAACTCATAGGCATTAAAGTTAAATTTAAGAGGCCTTTTTCAATACAAAACATCAAAACATATTATTTTTTTCAAAAAAACATTCCTCATATAAATTCTTAAAAAACCCCACAAAAACCCATAGGTTTATACATACCACAAAGTCAAAAGCTCCCAAAATTCATCTCCCTCGTTAACAGGCGTGCGAGAGAGAACACTAAGAGCTTCAAGAGAAACCAACTACGGTAACTTTTTTCGCCTTTAAATTTCATTTTTAATATCATTTTTGTCAGATTTCACTTCTCCGTGTGTAAAATTGCTCTCACAAAACAATCTGTAGTTCGATTGCTTTAATTTCATATGATTTGAATGCGTGATGTGAAGAAATCACGTTTGTTCTTATAGAGCTGATGAATCGGACTTTATAGTATGTTATATTACTTTTGTGTGTTGGTGAATGTATAATTCGAAAGGATTAAGGAGCTACAGGTGGTGTTTCACTAGATCTGAAGCTAAAATCTGATTATATATGTATAAATGTGGTGTTTAAGGCTGTTTGTGGAATCTGAGTGACTGCAGATTGTTTGCTAAATTATGTTTCAGGAACGTTTGTTTAAAACATTTTTTTCACCTTTTTAAACACCAAAAATCATGAATCTTTGATTTGATCATTAAAGAACATTAATTGGTAAATTTGGAATTTATTTTTTTATGGCATACCTAGACAAACTCACTTGAATACTAAAATTTCATTGTATTCTTTTTGGTGTCCTGGGCTGCGTACTCGGGTGTAGTTACCTAATTTGAATTATGTCATTTATAGGATACGAAATCAACTAGATGTTTGTTTTTTCTTCAAAGTTTACGAGAAATTTATAGACGAAAATAAGAACTACTGTAAAGCAAAATTTTTTATTTTTACTTGTAAAGTTTGTGAAATTTTACCATTTTAGGTTTCCCATATGTTCTGGATTTGGTAAAAGGCATATTTCCTTGATTATTGTTGTAAATAATATACCGGTAATGGTTTGCGAGAAGCCAAAGTTTGTTGTATGTTATTCTCCAGTGATATCAATTGGTTTTGTGATACTTACCAATTAAAACTGAAGGTACAAAATATTCAGATAAAGAAGTGGTAATGGGTTGTGAGAACCTACGAAACATGAATGATATTTGGGAGAAAAGAATGGTACGAAATGACATACTCTCATTTTGGATCACTGCACTTGACATTTTGTTACTGAACGACCAACATGCTAGTAGAAACAAGAATGTGTAAAAAAGAAAGAAAAACACTCTTGTATGCAAAATTAGCATTCTAAACACTCTAGTCACTCAAGATTCTTCCACTATTTCTGTTACTGAAACTTTTCTTTACCAAGTCTTATTTTAAGGAGTATTCTCTTGGTGTAACTTTATTGGTTCTTAAAACATAGTGCCAACCACAGTTGTTTGAAATGATAATCACATGAATGGGTAACGGGGATCTAAGTCCTAACCTAGATAACCTAAATTTTAGGATTCAACCTAATGCTTGGGAATGAAGAATTCAGCTCCCGCGAGCCAAAATACAGATCATAAACATGTCATATCTAATCAAATCAATAACGGTTCAAAATATATGTCGTGTATAGCATTTCTTGTACGTATCCATGTGTTTTAACATTTTGCTTAGACTATATATATTGTAGTTGCAATGTAACGAGACTCACTTTTGAGTTTTGACCATGGTGCTCACTTGACTTTTATGGGTGTGTGTGTATGTATGTAAAGATACTTACATGTCACTTTTCTTCAAGAAGGATACTATATCTAGTATCTACTTAAGCCTAGGCATGCATACAAGCAAACATGCATTCGTGCAAAAGACCAATCTCTCTTTAAACTTTTAATGCAGCCCTAATGATTTTCCATCTGTTAGTTTCCCAGGAAGTATGACTGGGGCCCTTGGAACAAAGTCAATGGAGTCAAAGCCACCTGTTATTTTGAGCGGTACAGCTAATGATGTGAAATACACGCCACCACTTGGCCTCGTTGACATAGGTGAAAGTCAACGTGCTTACCTTTTTCAGGTTTCCCTGCCTGGTGTCTGTAAACCACAGTGTAAGTACTCATTTTTCTGTACACTATTATGATAATCAATGTGTACAAACCTTCTCAGGCTCACGAACATAATGCTAGAAAATACCAATGACTACATGTGAGGATTGAGGAATTGGAACCTTCTGTTATAGTATACCTTTTTACCATTTTTGGGCTGTCAATATGAGATTCTATGCTTATACCTTGATAAACTTCTACTCAAGAACACCTAATATGGCGTTTTAATAATGGCCACATGGTCCTATCAAAACTATAATCTGATACAAATTGAGCAGTCAAAACTTGTTTATAGTGAAACAAATTACAATCTGGCTTTGTTGCAGCCAAAACCAAAAGTATATATGTTACACGTTATAAAATTAAGGAAAATGGTGACAACTTGAATTTATTCAAAATGAGAAGTTAGAAAAATATTAAGTCAAGCATCGTATAAAAGGTTACATGTATAAACTTCAATTATAAGCAACGTGTTATTAGTGGGAACTATAGGAGCAGTAAAAATTGTATTAGTAGCAGAAAATCAAAACTGTAAAACGCTTTTAGTACAAATGGAATGGACACTGCCACAGTAATTTCTTTTATGCCTATAATTGGTTGCTGAAAGTTGAACATATTATTCTATACCCTCGAAACCCCCCTGGCGTTTATGACTGTTGGTTCAGACTAATTTCATTCCTGAACGAGTCCGGTTATGATTTTCAAACCCGGCTTAAATTGTTTTTAAACTTCTAGGAACAGTTCGTGTTATGGAACTCTAGGAATTGCTTACAGTATATACTAATTATCTTCTTTCTTGTGAATAAATCATGTGCCAAATCATTTTCCTCTGCTTATGATTTTCTATTATAAAGCATAAAATGCAAAGAATGCGAGAACCTTTATTTTTAAAGTTTGAGGGTGACCTGGCAGTTAAGGTTTTATCGCTGTAGAGTTGCAACTAAGCTAATTTTGCTAGTGCTTTGACACCAGAAGTATAGCTTTGTTACCTTCACGCGCATGTGTATATTTGTCGACGAAATTTTGACCCATTTACTTATAAATAGGTTAGTTTCGGTTGTACTTTATCTCAAACGGGTCAAACCAAATAAGTTAGCTATTGGTATATGGTCCGCCAAACGGCCAGGCAGGTTGAAAGTCGCCCAAAGCCTGTCCATGAGGCCTACAAGTATGCAGCCTCCTAACCCATTTAATTTGAAGGTTTAGATAACTATGGTTTTGTAGTCAATATTGATTTTTAATTATTTATAAAAATAGACAAAGAAGTGTTTTGGTGTCAACTGAACCGTATCCGGTTTGTTTTGACCAGTACTAAAAAGTACCCTTTTCAACCCAAACCCACTTTGACCCATTACCCAATCCGCTTTACGCGTTAACCAACCCTTTTCTCTTTCAGCAATAACCTTCATGATCTACTGAATGTTATCCTTACATCTTTAGTTTAAAATCTGCTTATTGATATAGTTATTTTAAATCCCCAATGAATTAATCATCAATAAAAAAAGATTTATTTTATTATTTATTATATCATGACAGGCAATGTAAAGCTCGATATACGCGTTGATGGGCGGGTCGAAATCGAAGGACTTATCCAAGACAGTGAATTCATCAACAACAATGTAACCAATAAATACAAGCCCAAAGTCCAACAACTAGCCCCATCTGGAAACTTCAATGTCGCCTTCAACTTACCCGGTCGGGTCGACCCAAGGCTGGTCTCACCCACTTTCCGGAACAATGGCATACTAGAAGTCGTGGTGATGAAACACACCACACCCTTCAACAAACCCAATAACTCGGGTACCCCTGTCTCTTCCTTCTAATTTGTTGTTTCTGTTTTATTAGGGTTCGCTTTTGAGTCTAACGGGTTTTAAAAAACCCGGTCCTAGTTTTAGATGTTGTATGTTTATGTTATCAATTATTATCATTATGCCCATTCTGCACTAGTGTTACTTGAGTTTGCCGTCTGTAGGTGTAACTTTTAACGTTATGGTAGAAAAACTAGAAATAGTAAGTTTTCATTTATGGTAGGGACCGTAGGGGCGGGTAATCTTTTAGAATGGGTTAAACGGGTTGAATGGGTCAAGCAAGTTGACCCGCTTACACTTCTCTGATTTTAAAAATCTTTTATAAATCAATAACGTGATAAATCACGATTACCAGACAATGTCACATCCCATAGGTACAACAAAAGAACTTAATAAAGAAGGAAATGAAAACATTACAAATAAATGTGATATGGGTTGGTCCCATTTAGTAAAGATTTAAGTGCATTTGGTATTTTACTTCTGTTTTGTAGGGTAAGAAGCCATCATGTAAAGCCCACACATCCCATGGGGCTTCCCTGTTTTCCTCTTCATCCTTATGTACCCTTTCTCTCCCCATTTTGGTCCCCATGAGTTCCTCACTATGACGTAATCTAGACCCTTGCTCGTTCCATATCCGACAGCCGCTACTCCATGATCCAACTCGGTTCCACAATGCCCGTCGAACACACCCTATAATCAACATTCCCATTATCAAAGTTAGTAAATCTTCAACCGGCAGACAAGTAGGGTAACGGGTCAAAACAGACTTGATTTAAGGTTTGAACACCCCTCTTTTGGCTTAAGTTTCCGCTTTATGTGTTTCGGACAAAACACAACCTGAATCAATCAGATCGTATAAACAAGTTGTTGTAGGCTTACCCCACTGTAGAACTGGAAGTCGCGACCTGAGGCTTCAATGGCAACACTAATCGGTTGGTTTGCAAGCGCCTTCAAGAAACTATCTTCGTTGTTTCGTGGTACGTCATGATACCCGCTTATTGTCACCTTTTCTGATACATCCTATAATAACACAAAATCTTTTAGAATAATCGAGTCGTGGTACGTTATAGTTCATCATTCATGTCTATATAAGATTTTAAGTTTGAAAAGTTTACCTTCTTCTCATCACATGTGCCTTCACTCATGATATAAGGATACTCTTCTTCTTTATGAAGTCCATTTCTCATGACGTATGCAAATGCATAATCCATGAGACCTCCATTGCACCCGTTGTTGAAGCTTGTGTCGCAATCGATTAGTTCTTGTTCTGATAACTCGGTCAGATTTCCGGTTACGATTTGGTTTATTCCTTCCACCGCAGCCACCGTTGAGAACGCCCAACAGCTACCTATTGACGTTTTCAAGTTTTCAATCGTTTAACATGAACTAGAGGCGACAAGATCGGCTAATTATGTATGTTGGATAACAGATCAAAACTTAGATGTAAATATATATATTATTTTATAACTAATGTATACTGTAATATTCCAAATCTTAATAAAAACAGTTTATAAGGAATTTGTTTAAAAAAAACTTTTGACATGTGTAACCCGTTTATTTTTTTATGCAAGTCGTGTTATTTAAAGTAAATGAGTCGAACGTATCACTTTTAATCAAACCTTAACTTATACTTTAAGCTTTATTACTTACCGCATTGACCTTGGTTTTTGACCGGGGTAACCGCGCCTTTCTTTCTCCAATCAACCGATTTCGGCAAGTCAACGAAATCTCTATAACTAAATTCTTCAACCGACTCGTCTTTCCTTTGAGCCAACTCACCCTTTAACCCCAAGAACTTGTTCTTGAACTCTTCATGGCTCAAGTCAGCGAACTCGTTGAGTGCAAGCCAATAGTTGCTAACTTTCTTGTTGGTCTCATCAATATGCTTCAAATTGTCCATAAAGATCTCAAACCTATGTAGTTTTTCATCTAAACTTTCATAGAACTTGCTATGCTTAACGATCCATGATTCGAAGAGGTGAATCATCTTATGAATGGATGTTAAATCCTCCGGGGCGTACCCTAGGATTGAAAACTCGTGGGCTAAAGCCGAACATGCCAAAACCGACACGAAAACAAAGAAAAGTGATGACTTTTTGGAAGAAATGAGGAATGCCATTGTTAATGTTGTGGAAGTTATGAATGGATGAGTGTTTATATAGGGTTTTGTTTGGTTCAAATGTATGGTTTATGTTGCTTTCAAGTTAAGATGATTGAAATTTTATATATGTTTTCTTAAAGTTAGGTTCTTTTTGGCAATCTTTTGATCCAAGCATGTCTCCTTGACAAAACTTAGAAGCATGAGTCTAAAACAAATGGAAAGTTTATTAATTTATACGATCTAGTTACGATAAATATACGTATACATATCGAGACAGTTTTAGTTCACTAACAAATTTTCTCGTCTCTAGGACGGTATTTCTTGAGTCGTGTCGTAGAAAGGTTAGTTTTTTAAACCAGTTTAGTAAATAGACTCTTAATCTCCTGCATGTCACTTGATCATAGTGACTTCTGGTTAAATTCTTTTAGATTATAGTTTCTAAAAAAGAAAAACTGTTTTATTTGAAAAATAATCCTATATCTAACTGTATCATACATAGATATATTATTATTACTATCCCTATTAACTATAGCAGATGTATAGTATAATAAATACATAAGTTAACAAAACATAGATGAAATAATATTTGAAATCATATAGGCTAGATGATTGATATAGACATGTACCGGATACTATCTAGTCTGGTTAAAACGGAAACCGTAAACGTAATTGTTACCGTTTTCGTTACTAAGTTAACTATAACGGTCTTAAATGTATAGATCGATTGAGTGAACCAGACTGGACCGCTGTATCCTTGGCCCATTTTATCTGATTTAGGGGCGGAGGTCAGTAGCGTTGAATTTTAATCCGTACTATAAATATTTATATAAATATCGAGTTCGCCCCCGCATTCATACGAGATTGTTCAAGCTCCGCTACTGATTCGATTGTCGGTCTATTAACTTTTATAATAATAACTAATCTTTTTGTAAGTTCTTATAATGACAGTATACTCTACGAAGATAGATTCTTCCTCTTTATGCTTTACAAATTGTAAACATTCTATGTAAGTATATACGTACTTCAATACTTTTCATATATAATAAATTTAATAGTTGCAAAGTTCTTTTTTTTTAACAGCGAGAATATTTTATTTATTAAAAAATGCCACTAGCAAGATGCTAGGGACACCAAAATCATCGACAGTAATATACAATCATACGACTCAGTAGAGAACAAATTTCAGCCACCTATGCCAATCGAGCTCACTACATTTACCCATGTATTTAAGCCATAAATAAGTAGCAACTTTTATGGACTCCAGGACATTTGATGACGAAACAAATAAACATATCAAATAAAATCTTACTCATATAGCATTGTCCTGAGGTGGTCATGAAGACAAACTTTAACTTTATTTCAAAAAGATAAATAGGCTCTTCGAAAAAGATCTCTAGCTAATCACACACATAAAACTGTCTGCAACGCTAACAAACGCAATTCTCACAAACAGTCATTGTTAACATGCCACATAAGCTTTTCACTAACTTCCATCAATAGTTTCCACAAACACATTTTACCCTTAACACTATCCTTACTACAAACAACTATTTATTTTCAGTCACCATTTATTTTTCCATTTATTTTAACAATCATATTCATTTTATTAATAAACAAACTAAATAAATTTAACAATTAACTAAATAAAACCTTCATTAATTAAATAAAATTACATAAAACTATATACTTAAACTAAAAAACAACAAGTTAAACTAAAAAAGCAACTTAAACTAAAAAAACAACAAATTAAACTAAATAAACTAGTTGCGATAGGTCATGTCGTATTTCTCCCTAGCCGCTAGAAAAAATACAAAAAAATTGCCGTTTTTTAATCATTTTTAAATGTGATATTAAAATTTTTTATTTTAATATCAAACATTTTTAAAAAAAATTATTAAACATCTTATTAAAAATATTAAATCTTTTTATTAACCATTTTGCAAAAAGAAAAAAAGAATCCGTTGAATGCCCGTGGGGGCAGGCCACGGGCAGCATGCCCCAGCGTAGCCCGTGGCACGGCGGCGAAAGGAGGCCACGGGCAGTGCTCAAGGTCGTTGCGTCGAAGGTTGTTGCGTTGCAAGGTCGTTGCGTTGCGGACGGTTTAAGAACATAATCCAAATTTATTATTATTTATATAATATATATTTTACTTTTATATATGTATACAATAGCGAACGTGTCTTACATCATTATATACTATAGTCATAGCATATGTGAAATCATTTTTCATATCTAATATATATTATGAATCATTATGAATGGTCCACCTTTAACAAAAATAAGAGATATATTAAGGGGTGCTTGAAAGTAGATACATGAAAATAAAGATAAAAAACAGATAATTTTACATATAAAACAATCTTATGAAATTCCGTCCGGTTAAATAAAAAATCGTACCATATTATATAACAGAAAGGCTATTCGCTTCCTCATATATACTTATAATAAGTTATGTGTAAGTTCATAGGTATGTTTACTTTATACCAATTTCAATAATTTTAAATAATTAAAATTCAGTAGGGTGTGCTTATTGAAACATCCTAGATTATAAATCAACATCTCATATTTTTATACGGGTCGTATAGCTGTATAGCTGTATACGTCTTGTATACGGAGGTCGTATAATCTCATATGGTGCGTATAACCCCTCTAACGGTACTCTGAATTTTTACTCGTATTTAGTGTCGAAATTTGATATACGCGTCGTATAGTCATATATATGTCGTATATGCTATTTGGGACGTATAGTACTCTCTTAAACCCCCCCCCCTCCCCCTCTAAATTTTAATCGTATTTAGTATCTTCGACCTTATACGTCGCGTATAGTGCTATACGAAACGTATAAAAAGGTGTTGATTTATAATAGTGGGTGTCTTAAATTAAAAGATTTTATATGATTTAAAAGTATATTTTCATGGATATTAACCATAAAATAATATTAGAAATAATGTATGTTTACACTTTACATTGGATAGAGAGAGATCCATGGTATTTGTGGGCGAGTATCTTTTACTTGAGTGAGTAAGCAAAACAAGACATAGGCTAGCCTTATGTCACCACTTCCAATTTATTGTCCTCTTTTTCCCCCAAATTCCACATGCAACTTACTTTAGGATTTTTTTAAATAGACATCCCAAAATTTTAAATCAACATCCCAAAATTTATATACGTGTCATATAGCCCCATACGCGTTGTATATAGGGGGGGTCGTATAAAGTTGTATGTGTCGTATGAGGCTATATGTGTCGTATAGGGGGGTCGTATAGGGCTATATGGGACGTATAGCTCTCTGACAGCCGCCCTGAATTTTTCATCGTAGTCAGTGTCGAAATTCGCTATACGCGTCGTATAGCCCTATATGTGTCGTATAGAGGGGTCGTATAGGGCTATATGGGGCGTATAGCTCTCTGACACCCCCCTGAATTTTCCTTGTTTTTAGTGTATTCGACCCTATACGCCGCGTATGGACCCATACGCGACGTATAGGTGGGTGTCGATTTATAAACTTGGGTGTCTCTTTATTAGGAGCCTTTCTTTATAACATAATACCAGAATTTAATCACCATTGGAGCGTTGTGGTATTTTTAGTTGAGTCAGATTGGAAACATCAAAATCAATATGAATGAATAAAATCTCGTTTCAGGTTTGACTCACCCAAAAATACATTAAGCGATTTTAACCCGAAGACGTTGTTTAAAAAAGAAAAACATAATAACTAACAATTGTACTCGAATGATATAAATATGAAAAAAACGTTGCCTTAGAAAAGAATATTAAGCGATTGTTACCCGAAAACGTTTACCGAATTACAAAATACAATGACATACACATAGTACGGTTCTATATGAAAAATACATGGTAGAAGGAATTCTGTATGCTAAATAAAAAAAGAAAAATAGAAAACGAAAACTAATAAATATAGAAAATAATACTAAAATTAATTAATAACGAAACCAAAATATATAACCAAGAAAATTAAAATTAAAAAAATAAAAACAAATAAAAAGGCATGAATTATGAAACAACGGGTGTAGTTGTGGACAGCAAACTTCGAACCAACAACGGATGATTAAGGATAAGACAATTGCTCATAGTTGATAAGGGAAAAGACAATTAACTAATAATCCTTAGCCCAACTGAAGGTGACGTTACCATAACATCTAAATATGGAAAGATCACGGGTTTAGGTCTCATTCTGGGCAAAATTGCTTAAAATTGAGCCAGTGAGCCTGAGGGGGTTGGGGGTGCGGTCCCGGCTGGGGAACGGATAGGTGGTTCCGATTAAGATAACACATATTCTACTAAGCGGGGTCGCACATTTGTCGTTCAACAAAAATTAAGAAGACAATTACCCACTTCTTTTTTATTCAACCCTATACATTTATATATAAACTTTAAAAGTGAAAAAAAACAACCTTTCAATGCATTGCAGAATTGTACATGATGCATAACAGCATGTACGGTGACATTGTAGCAACGAAACTTATATTTTTAATACATTATAGTGCATTTTGATTATAACAATAGTGTCTAGGCGGTACAATTATAGCATTACTTCTAAATTTGTTGTAACGATATGTTTAACCTAATTACAATACTACACTAATATTTTATTGTAACGATATATATGTTTAAACTAATTGCAATACTACACTAATATAGACGTGTCTTTAGATATGACACATATGTGAGCTTCCAAATTATTACTACTATGCATTTAGCATATTTAATAGTGGATGGCTATACCCATAATTTAAAACACTCTAGGTAATATAAACGTCTCACATAGGAAATCACTTATTATAACACCTTAGAAATCCGTCTTTTACACATGTCAAATAAATAAAAAATTCAATAGTTGATAATGAAAATTTGTTTATCTGATAAGCTAAAATTTTATTAAAACATAAACAAGATATACCCAGATAGAAAACTAGCAATGAGCTAGACCCATACAGAGAAGAAAAAACAGAAAAACATCTATGAAACATTAAAATTACATTAATTTTTAATTCCAAGAAGCTTAACTAACCCCTACTTTTTATCCAAAGAAAGCTCATGTAAATAAAAAAGATTGAAAGTTGAAAAAATATAATTGATATAAAATAATAAGTTAGTAATAAAATGATATTTTTGAGTAAAAATATTTTAAGAGTAATTGATATTTTTAATAAGTTATCAATAAAAGACACTCAATGAAAGAATTAAGAGAGGTTAAATTATTATCAAAGAAAAAACATGTAAAATACAAAAAGATTGAAAGTTGAAAAGGGAGCTGGTTGACTTTAGAAACAATTGAGAAAATAAAATTTTAAGAACACAAGAAGATGCAATGTGTCCTTATAAATATCGATTAATTAGTATAAATATTATAAATCATTAAAAGATGCTAAGATGTTCTAAAGATCTCTTAAAACCCCATTTTATGGGCAAATATTTTAGACGATTAATGTTAAAAATTATATATATATTAGAAAATATAAAAATTATAAAGCAAAAAAGTGAGGAGGTTATTGTATTGTAGGTGTGGGTGTAGTGAGAGCCTCAATAAAAAGGTCTAAAAACCTGCTTTCTGAAACCTTACTTCTGAGTCCTGACATATTTTCACCCACACGCACGCATAATTTATCTTCCAACATTATTACACTTTATACCCTCACCCTCCAATGGTCTACTACACGTATGAGCAATGTTTTCAATACCGGATCGGATAGTAAATCGGACGTATTACTGGTTCACTGATTAGACCGGTTCAACTGGTCGGATCGAATATAAGAATCGGATAAAATTATAATTATTTTATAAATATATATGTAAAAAATACTAAAAAAATAAAAAATATATATGATCAAAAGGTTCGACCGGTCCAACTCCTAGTTCATCCGGTTCGAACCCGGGTTCAACCGATCCGATTCCCGGTTCGACCGCCGGTTCGACCACCAGCTCAACGCCCAAACGGTTTTAAGCACCGAACCAGACCGGATTGGAGTCCGGTTCCTGGTCCGATCTGGTTTTCAAAACAATGTATATGAGTATAAAATTAAGGTCTACGTTAGAGCATGCACGGTAGTTTTTTTTTTTTAAATATGTGTTTTATATTATGAAAGGTGTTTGTAAATAAATGAGAAATAAGATATTACTGTTTACTAGGGATGCAAACAAGTCGAGCTGCTCTTGAGTTACTCGATAATCGAAGATAAAAACACTTGAAACGGGTCGGGCTTTATCGAGCCCGAGCCTGAAAAAAAGCTCATTTAATTATCGAGCCTGAGCCTGAGCCCGAGACCGTGCCTCACATATCGAGCTCGAGTCGGCTCGCGAGCCTAAACGAGTTTTTGTACTTATGTATTTTTATTTAATTTATTAAATATATTTATATAAATAATTTCTTTTACATATAAAATTATGATAGAAACAATTGTATAATATGTATAATGCTATATATAAAACATATAACTATAAATATATATAAATTTTTATATAAAATTTTAAAAATAACTAAATGATAAACAAATCAAGCCCGAGCCGAGCTTTTAAAATAAAGCTTGAAACGAGTCAAACTCGAGCCTGAGTTCTTTTAAACCAAAACGAGCTGAGCTCTAGCTGAGCTCGGATCGTTTGCACCCCTATTGTTTATCATCATATTGAGTAAAATATTGTTCAACCTTCATATTTTTTTAAATATTTTAAAAATGATTGTGAATAAAGAAAAAAATGATGATAAATGTATAAAAGTATATAATTTAATTTAGTATATGGTAGGTTTTGCTACTCCCAAAATAATACTTTAGTTATTCTCAACCCTCTACGAATATTTACACCATGAATGACAAAAGTCACATCCAACTTTGTTTTTTCTCTTTTGTCCTGTTCATATCTTTTTTTCTTTTTTCTTTTTGAGATTTTCTGTTTTATATAATATGATATTCATATTTTAAAGTAATGTTGTAAAAATCAGACTAGTCGGCCGATTAATCGGCGACTAGTCGGTAATCAGTACATTACGTATTGAATTTTTTCTTATCGGAGCCAAATATTGTTACTCGGTCAAATTGGTCAAAATAGGGAAAAAATCGGCCGTAATCCGACCTAGTCGGCTGTTAATCGTACCCTAATCATATTTTTGTAGAATCCGGCAAGATTTAGGTAGAAGTCCTGCGAGATTTCCACGAACTTCAAAAATTCCGGTGAAAATTTCAAAATTCTGGTCCGATTTTTTTATATATATATTAAACTAAATATACTTATAAAAATTACATATAAAAATGTATGTGCATATATATAAAAATGAAAATTATATATAAATATTCTAAACCGATTAGTCCCGTTAATCGCTAGTCGGTACCGCACCGCCAGATTAGAGCGTGATAATTACAACACTGTTTGAAAGTAAAATATATATATATTTTTTTTATATAGTAAGAACATGAATAATTAGTGACATGTAATAAACGGTTAAAAGTATTTCAATTAGTTAACTTAAATTTAAAAGTGTTTCAATTAACTCACCTTTGCTTTAAAAAATCCAATTATAACTTGTTTTAATTGTTTAGTGATCTAATATGAGTAAAATCTACATGAGTGATTCAATTAAAATATTTTTAAAAATTAATTACTATTTTGTGATTTATTCCTTATAATAAACTAGTTCACAACAACATTTTGACCGTATGTAGTGACATTTAAAAAACTATAACTATACCGATTAATTTAAATGCATTTGTGCGTACATGTATACATACATACTATCGAATTATCAATGTTGCTATACATGTGTGATGCTAGACGGGTTTTTTTCAACGACAAATGTACGACCTTTTTTCTGATGATAAGTGTTATTTTAGTTAGAACCATCTATCTGTTTTTCAGTCGGGACCACACCTCCAACCGCTTACAAGAAAACTTACAACTAAAAAAAGCCCTCTAGCTTAATCCTAAGCATTTATTTTAAAATGAAACTTAAACAGAAGACATTCTTATATTTACATGTTTTAGATACCTTATTTAATCTTTTGAGTTAAGAAGTATTGATGCCATCTTTATGCTTTTACTTTCACACATCTTTTAACTTGTTATGTTAATAATATTGATCATTTTTTACACTAAAAATATATTCTGATTTCATAAGAAAATTTTCATGGGTGAATAGACTCAACTCTTTGAAACCATTAGGAGTGATAAAAAAAACATTAGATATTGTCATATTATTTTATAATTATGAGATATATAGATAGGGATGCCCTTCTATAAATCCCTTTTGTTTTGTATTTTGTCCTTTTACCCATCATGTGTCTTGATTAGTCCTATTTATATAGACTTTATGTGATCTCAAATTCCCTTCACATTTCAGTGCTTTAATTTCTTCAAAAAAAACAACCCTACCTACACTATTCTTCTTCTGATCATCTTCTTCACTCATGATGCTTGAGATTGAAGACATACTCTGTGAGCTTGGTGGTGGCACCACCGGTGGCACCGGTGGTGGTGGTGGTGGTGGTGATGGTGGTTTGCCACCAGGGTTTAGGTTTCATCCCACAGATGAAGAACTTATCACCTTTTATCTTGCTTCTAAGGTGTTTAACTCTAGCTTTTGTGGTGTTGATATTGCTGAAGTTGATCTTAATAGATGTGAACCATGGGAATTACCAGGTATTGTTTTTATAATACACACAGTTTAGGGTTATTTTCACCTTCAAACACACAGTTTTAAGGGTTTATTTTCACCTTCAAACACACACTTTTTAAGGGATAGTTTCACTTTCAAACACACACACTTTTAAGGGTTGCTTTCACTTTCAAACACACACTTTTAAGTTTTAAGGGTTACTTTCTGATACTAATACACTGTTAGAAACTGATGTTTGTGTTTACAGTTACACCTTAAAACACACACTTTAAGAGTTTAAGGGATAGTTTCATCTTCAACACACATTTGGAAACTGATGTTTACAGTTATACCATCAAACACACAGTTTAAGGGACACTTTCACCTTCAACACACAGCTTAAGGGATGGTTTTACCTTCAACACTAATTAGAAAGTGATGCTTCACACATTCACCTTCAAACACACACTTTAAGGTTGGTTTCACCTTCAACACACACTTAAAAATGATGTTTGCAGTTACACCATCAAATACACCTTTTAAGAAGACGTTTTATTGGGTTTGTGAAGGTTTTGAGCTTGTTCAATAATTAAGTTGTAAACTCCAATTAGTCTTTATACAGACTATGTTATATGTTATATATTGTAATCTTTATACGGTGCTAATAAAGAGAAATATTAGTTATAGTCCTAGAAAATAACTCACATTAACTGAATCACGTTAAATCTCTCGTGTTAATTTACTGTTTTTCGTGTGCGTGTGTGTGTTTTTAATAGTCTTCAGCTACGCCACTTAGTCCTAACAATTTTCACCACATTAAATTGCGTTTCGTGAACATAGGCCACACCGACTAAACCATGTTAAATCTCTTGTGACGGTTTACTTTTTTCTAATGTGTGTGTTCAATTGTATTTAGCTGATCCACTTAATCCTAACAATTTTGCCTAATTACCTTAGAACACACTTTATGGGATATACAGTTTCACCTTCAAACAACACTTTAAGGGAGATTTTTACCTTCAAACACACACTTAAAGGGATACTTTCACCTTAAAAAACACCTTTAAAAACACACTTTAAGAGATACTTTCACCTTTAAACACATATCAGAACTCCCATTGGCATGCACACACACTAATTCATCATCAAACACACTTTAGGTACACTTTGACCTAAAAAAACATATACCTCAAAACTCTCATTGGCATGCATATACTAATTCATAATCAAACACACATTTTAGGGACACTTTCACCATCAAATAAACACTTTTGGGACACTCACATTTCTTTATTTAATTAAAATTTAAGATTCTTGAACACCATTGTGTTCAAGACACAATCTTGATATATGCATAGAGAGTTTTAACTTTTAAGGTACAAGTACTAAATGCACATATCTATCAAACAACAAATGTTCACAAATAATTAACTTTTTTTAAATATTATTATTTTAAAAAGTATATATTTTCTGGCCCATGAAATCTATCTAAATTCATTTTCTGACAATGGCTCATCTAACTTACACCAAAGGGGTTCTGATGTACTGTGCTGCACTCCTTGGTCTACCACTTGTACCCTATGCAAATAGAGTTGTAACAAGTACCATGCATTTATGACATTTCTTTAGCCACTAAAAACGAAAAGTGCATTGATTGAAAAATAATTATAGTACGGTGCAAACCAATAATGCAAACTGAATCAAAATAAATAATTTTTTTTACATTTAATGTACAATTATACATGCACTATGTACAACCATTAATACAACCATATTAATGGTACATTATCCACTACAAAATTAGCCCCCTTTTTTTAACTAGTTTGATTTTCATCGTTACTTGCCATTTAATAAAAAAACTAACACTTAAATATTAAGAAAACAAAAATTAAGTCTAATACAATGGGTGTTTACAACTACTATCTTAATGTTTTAAAAAACAAAATGTATTAAAATTTTAAAATGATAAAAGACAGTTTATGATTATAATACTTATACTTATACATAACCTATATATTTACAAATAAAAGAATTCATGAATTGTTAAAGTTAAATAGTCAATTCAGATTACTTTTGGTCTTTTAACTCTTTAACCTTCAAATTAGACCGAACTGTTAAACCATCAAAACCAGACCGTTTAGATAAACATCTCAAAATATTGTTTTGTGTCGGGCTTGTGGGTTATCTACGTACAACTACCTATGCATATGGTACAGTATCGTATCGCTAATTATTTTATGGTTCATATAGAAGTAGCAAAGATGGGTGAAAAAGAATGGTATTTCTACAGCTTAAGGGACCGAAAATACCCGACCGGATTAAGAACGAATCGGGCAACCGGGTCGGGTTACTGGAAGGCAACGGGTAAGGACCGGGAGGTTTTCAGTAGCGGGTCGGGTCGGACCCTGTTGGGTATGAAGAAAACATTGGTTTTTTATAAGGGTCGGGCCCCACATGGTGAAAAGACGAAATGGGTCATGCATGAGTACCGACTTGATGGAGACTTTGCTTATCGGCACACGTGTAAGGTACCAACCACTATATGCTCTGACAGGTTGTACAGTACAACCATTCTATGCATTTGTTTTGTTGTTTTCTTTTGGTTGACTTTTGTGGGTTTTTTATTTGTTTTTTTATATTGATTTGACTTTTTGATATGACTAGGTTATCATTTCACTATTTTTCTGGTTGACAAATCGATAAAAGATATACAAAAAATAATATTTTTTATTATGATCTTATTTTTGGTTGTGTGTCGTTAAATATGATTGGTAATTTTTGATTTGGACTAAACAGGTTTGTAAACTTTATTAATCTAATAATGTTTAACTAAACGAGTGGTATTAGGGTTGATTTGACACCCTGTCTAATTTTTTCAAAAAAATTTAGAAAATTTATTACTTTTTCTAAACATAAATTGATAGTATATTTATTCAATGCCTAAATTATAAAGATATAAAGTTATTAATATTAAGTTTTATAGTTTAACTTTTTAAGCATAACTCTTTATATACATTTGTATTTTTAAGTATAAATTTGTATGTTTAGATGTACTAAATGCACAAAAATATCAAGTTAAAATGCCATTTTCATGTCAATGTGTGAAAACTAATATTGTTTTTAGCTTAAGAGTCTAACACAATTCTTTAGTTTGGATAAATGTTTCATATATAAATAAAAGCAAATTATATTTTATTAAGTTTGTAACATGTATAATGATAAGTAAACATAACACATATACATGCTTTATAACAGTTGAAGTATTTTAAATGAAACATGACGTGTAAATGTTTTAAGAAAATGTTCTATCACTCTTGTTAGTTACCCTTTTGCCTAGTTTTAAGTTAGTATTGGTACAACTTTTGATGCACATGGTACAACTGGTCTTGCAGGATGAATGGGTGATTTGTAGGATATTTCACAAGCAAGGGGAAAAGAAATCAAGTTGTGGACAAAACTACCCTCATTTCAAAAACCATCAATCTACATTGGTACCATCACCCACAACTCCCAAACCCAATGAAATTACCAAAAGGCCCTTTCTTGAAGGTACAACTCCTATGTTACCACTCCAAAATCCATTTTTATTTGATGACAACACTCAAGAAATCAATGATCAAGACATCAAATCACTTCTAAACCTACCAACTTTTCATACCATAAATCATACCACTAACCCAACCATGGTTAAACCCATATTATTCCCAAATCAACCTCCCACCCCAACCCTTACCCGTGATGCTAAAATGTGCAAAACCGAGGCTCATTTTAGCATCCCACAACTCCCGGATGCTAACGTGCACCGGTGGGACACGAATTACGTCCCCTCTACTCCATTGTTTCCGTATGAGCAACCGGAGTTAGGAGAATTGGGTCAATTCTTCAACACAATTGGCGGCAGTGGTGGTGGTGGTGTTGGTGCTGGTGCCGGTAGGAATGGATGATCAAGAGCTCGGATTATAATTTGGACGCGTCGGGTTGGGTTTAATAAGTTGTTGCTATCAAACTATATAAACATAGTTTTTTAAATATGTAAATAATGTATGACTTAATTGAAATCCAAGAACAAGAGTTATATATGATTTGTGTTTGGATTGAGTTTCTTATTTTGGATAAAAATGGGATGGGGAATATGAAAGTGTCAATTCCCAAGGGGCTAAAAGTGGCAAAAAGTGAACTAAAAGTGAAAAAGAAAAACGATGTCGTTTGTGTGAAAGATTACATTTAATGAGTTGAGTGAGAAGATAGATTGGATTTGATTAAAGATTGGAAGCTTTTTGACGTCAATTCCCATAAATAGTGACGTATGTCAAGCCCCACATATAGATTTCACCATCATGCAATATCCATTATATAATTAAATGCCATTCAAAAAATGTTTTTATAGAATTGAATGAAAAAATTCTGCTAAAACATTTAAACGAAAAAATCACAAGAACTATTTAGACTCTGATTTTGTGTTAACATTTTATAAGAATTATTAGGAAATATAATTAACTATACAAGATGAAATGTTTTGCTACTTATATGTATATGTATGTGTTAGATGCACTTTTTTCGGTTGTTTCTATGACTGTAAACGAATCGAACGAAAACAAACGGGGCTTTGTTCATGTTCGCTAATAAGAGAATAACTTGTTTTATGAACTGTTTACGAACGATTACCGAGCAAGATTTCTTGTTCGTGTTTGTTCACTAAGGAAATGAATCTGTTCATGAACTGTTCACGAACATAAACGAACACAAACGAAGGCAAACGAACGCATACAAATATTTGTGAACAGTAATGAAAACAAATGAAATTTACTAAAACAAACAAATACAAACCATCATATATTGATTTTATAAATTAAAATCACAAACAATATATAATATCCAACAAATATAAATAAGTACTAATATAATTATCTCAAAGATGACTTTTTTATTAACGAACACAAACGAACTTTAACAAACACATTATCGAATGTCTACGAACATAAATGAACGAAGTCGTCCTCTGTTCATGTTCATTCGTTTAAATAAACGAACATAATTTTCTTGTTCGTGTTCGTTCATTTATTAAACGAACGAACATAAACGAACTTACCGTCGCACGGTTCACGAACTGTTTGCTGAACGTTCGGTTCGTTGTTTCACTTGTTTGTATGTGTTAGATCGTTAAGATATACTTTTAAGTAAACTTGTCATTTAATTACCCGCTCCGCGTTGCCGCAACATCGTACGTTACGTGATAACGTATAGATTACAATAGACCCGACTCGTTTTCAATTTAAATTTATGTCAATACGTAAAGTGACGTAAATTTAAACAGTTGTTGAAAACATATTATATTTGATCCGACTTTTTTCCAAACAAAATTTATGCTAAAACATAGAGTTACAATCGCTCTGACTTGTTTCCAAATTATATTTACGTCGAAATGTAGAGTAAATGAAAATATATTATATTTGACCCGACTCGTTTCCAAACAAAACATACGTTTAAACGTAAACCAACCATAAGAGTACATAAATATAAAAGCGAAAACATTTTATATTTGACCAAACTAATCTCTGTACAAAATTATGTCAAAACATAAACGTATGTCGGAACGTAGACAGTGTAAAAACGTATATATAGTTAAACATGTAAACATTTTATAATTGACCCGTCATTTTTTTATTACGTCCAAAAGTAGACGAACTCGAATTTATATTGTGATGGGGTAAACCTGAAACTTTAAAAAGTTGAGAGATTTAAAGTGACATTTTATAAAATATTTAAAGAAGTTGAGGGGTGAAAATGTCAAAATCTAAATTGGAGGGGGGGGGGAATAAAGGCCGTTGGGAAAACCCCACTGACCTTTACTTTTAAGATATAGCTAGAAAAATTAAACCCACGCGATGCGGCGAGTTTGCGCACTTGGTTACGCGTGTTACATCGATGTTATTAATGTGATCGAAACATAGAAAAAAAGAGTATTATGGCTCACACATTGCGTGAAGTTAACATTAAAACGAAAATTTTGTGAATAAAAGTAACAAAAAGGTAAAAAGAGCAAATATTAATAAGTAGTTTAGAAAAATGAAGAAGATAGAAAAAGAAAACAAGAAAGAAAGCATGCACCCATTGAGTCAAAACTGCATCATCAAGTTCAACATAAGCGTAGGTTTGCCAGTGGACTAAGGTCCAAGTTATATTTTTTATTTGCAAGAATTGTATTTGATAAAATAAAGAAGTAATTGAAAAAGAAAGGAAAAAAAGAGGTAAAAAGTGTCGTTCTTTATATTCGAACCCGAGTATTGGGTTTAAAATGCACACTAACAAACCTGTAGACCAAACACCAAGTGATGTTCAACGATTGCAAATAAATATATATATAAGCAAAGTTCGGACTAAATAAAAAATATTAAAATTTTAATTTGCAAGAATTATATTTGATAAAATAAAGAAGTAATTATAAAAGGGAGGAAAAGGCAAAAAAATATCATTCTTTAGATTCAAACCCGAGTATTGGGTTTAAAAGGCAAACTGACAAACCAGTGGGCCAGACACCAAGGGATGTTCAAAGAAAGAGTTATATATAAGCAAAGTTCAGTCTAAATAAAAATATTTAAAATCCCACCAATTTTTGTAAATTTGTAATAGTATAATATAGATATAAAATGACTTTTGAAATAAATATTCACTATACTAAATTTCAAACTAGCAAAGGTGTTGCTGACACGGGTGACGACTAGGCGTGTGTTGATAAAATCTTAAAATTAATTTAGTCACCAGCAACAGTCTCATTTTTCGCGTTTGACAAATTAGCGTCATATTAGTTTTTCTCAATTACTTCAGTATTTTTCTGGTTTTACATGGTATCGTTCCAGTTATTTCCCGGTTCTCATTTTTTTGAATTAATTTCTTTAATTTGTATTTACATTTTAATTTTTATAACTAAAAAAAATTCAATAAAAAATATAACAAATTTTGAATCTTCATCTTCCAAAATTAACTCTTCGTAATTAATAATAATATTTAACGGATCCATACTGTCATTTTGAAGTAGAGTAAAGAGTGATTTGCAATAGAGATGATGTGTAAAACATTTAGTTTGAGTTGTAATTTACAATGTTAAAAGAACATTATTATTATCATCTTAATCCCCAACAGCCACCAATTGGTCTGAATTTTGAAGCCCTGAATCGATGAAGCCCGGTGAGTTTGTGGACCGGGGGACCGGGTGGGCGCCGTGTTCCTGACCAGCCCAGTTTTCCCCGGCTAAATCTCGACACCACACCGTGTGGTCTTGTAAAATTAGCTCTCATACATAAAACCATTATTTTAATTGTGAATTACTCGTCACTCGTTAGGTTTATTGGTTTCCTCACAGGTCACATTCTAGTTCAACGATACATCCACCCTTCAAAAATATTAATTTTCTCTTTAATCCATCATCATTTGAAACCCACCGAAGGTCAAAAGACCAAATCTAAATGAAAAATTTTCATGTGTTAACATGTATACAAGTGACTACAACCTTCGTGTGAATACACAGGCCAATAATCTTGATGGTACCGGTAAATGCAAGAGACTAGGAGTGCTCAAAAGTTGATCTAAACCGTTGAAAGCGGAAAATGAAAGTAAAACCGCACCAAACCATACCACGACAAGTTATGACTATCCAATATTTGTCCATG
This sequence comes from Flaveria ramosissima, assembly GCA_025215565.1. NCBI lineage: Eukaryota > Viridiplantae > Streptophyta > Magnoliopsida > Asterales > Asteraceae > Flaveria > Flaveria ramosissima. The sequence goes on from CM046035.1 coordinate 15,941,247, forward strand.
ACTACATGAACTTTGGTTCTTGAGCAGGTTGGATTATTGATCCGGTTTATCTGGTCGAATACAATGTCCATTTCTTTTACGAAGAAGTCCTATATGTAACAAAGTGGGAAGTCATACGTAGCGTCAAACACCATATCTCTACATACCAATAACCAAATCACGAAACAGCCCGACCACACTTATACTTCAACAATAGGGTTTTATTATATTCAATATGTTAATTATTTAAAGATTAAAAAAAACACAAATTAGATTGGCTCAACCCAACCCGTTTTGACCCACGCATAAACATTAGCAAAATTACCCTTGTTTAGTTTGCCATTTTAACCCACTTTTCAGTGATCACACAATTCAGTAACAAAAAGGATAATAAAAGAAGATAAAAACTTTAGGACCTGCTGCATTAGTCAATATTTATGACAAATCTATCAAAGTATATGCTAAAAACTGAAACAAATGGCTTATAGCAGCAAAACTATGTTTCTAAATGGTTATAACCGGAGCACGGCTGGCACACTAACCATTAGAATTATTGGGGTCCATCCTTCGGCAACACATTTCTACAATTTCCAAGCAGACTGCAAAATAAAAACAGTTATTAGCCAGCCAAGCAATATAAAGATACTGTATTAATGGGTTCTATAAGATGACATTAAGCGACAAGTCATTAACCATGATCATAGCTAGTATGCAAGGCTAATAATGCCATCTTTAAGTGAATTTAAAGATAGTATTGTAAAAGCAGACAATTTTTCATATCTAACATAAGATGATGAACCAAATTATAAAAATTAATATTCGCTGATATCATAGTAGTCATAGTCGAAAGGCACATCGAGAAGTAAGGGCTCACAATCTCACATGTCGCCTACGCACAAGGCGCAAAAAACACAACAGAACGAAAATGCACAATAATAGGAAAAATAAAAAAGATGTAAAAAAGCATTAAGTAAAAGTTTAATACCATTCCAAAAATATCCACAAAAAAAGAATTTAATATAATTAGTAACAAACAAAGTAATACCAAAGGTCCAAAACTAATAACAATACAAAAATCAGCAACATCAATGTTAATGTTCATACTCTCTTTTAACCCCACTTCAGTTGCTCAAAAATGCATGCCGATATGACACCTAAAAAGGTCCTCGTCTTAAGTCTACATGAGGCGCAGTTGCGTCAACTAGAATGAGCACCTAGACATCCAACTTTTGAGCATCGACTATTATGATTAATAGATGGCAAATTCAACTCCTTTTCACTAAAAGAGGTCAGATGATAATAAAAAAAGATTATCTCCTATATTTCTTCATTAAAAAACTATTAAGAGTTGCATATTCCGACTCCCAGTCCACCATCCATTTGTCACCTCTAGATCCCTATCTCTTGGTTTAGTTAATCCAAATCACCTTGTAAAGTTAAACAATAACACTAGCACAGTCAAAACTCAAAAAGGGGTCACATGACTCAAAAAACTTGTTTACTATGATACCCTAATTACTATTATCAGATTGCAAAACGTATGTAATTCAAACAAGAATCTTATAACCTAATTTGAGAACATCAAGATCTGAATTTTGAACCATAGATTAGCTTCAATATTATATATAATATGTACATATATAAGACATAAAAGTAAGCAATCTAGTGATTTGTATACAAGAATAGTGTAGCCTTAATCATGAGAGTATAGTCTTGTTCCATTTGTTGTTCATTACACCTTTAACAATAACCAGCATAGATCACTTCTTACTTTTGATTTTGATAGCAAAAATTCCAATCCCAAATCAATCAATTTTGCCAACTATGCTTCATGCCAAGTCCAGTAATATATGTCATTAATACACCAAGCTAATCCTTAAAACATATGATTCCAATTTACACATCTTCACTAAAAATAGCATCTTATTTTCTAAAGTAATAGCATTATAGCCACAAACTCCGTACCATGAGATAAACGTGTTAACAAACAGATAAATTTTATATAGCGTACAATACCAGGTCATAGTCTAATAGAATAGTGCATAAACTGTAAGGTAGGTTATTGTGATGTGTGTGCGCGCGCTACCCAACTAGTACAATCTATAACAATTATCAAACATGTCCAACTTATTACGTCTATGGTTAATTTGTTAACCTTACATGTGATGTAAATACATCATCACACTTCTTCAGCGTGCTTTGTATGTTGGTGTGGATTTTGATTTTCCCCTTTTAAATGTAAAAAGTAACGTCATTATCAATTTATACAAGATACCATTCGATCTCTTGTTGGGTTCAATCAAGTACCCAAAAAATCTAAAACAATACACAAGCTAGTTTGCTAGAAAAATTAAACATCTATTGTTTACATACTATTCGAAATTTCATATATAATATATTAGAGTAATTGCAAAGCACAGTTCCATAAATCATAATGAAACACTAAGCTTCTAGCACAGCACTCATCTGCTCTTGCAAATTCAATTCTTTGATCAAATCAACACACAATCTGACTTAAACATATACATAATCAGCAACCAGATAACCACAACTTGACTATACGTGATCCATAGTACTCGGTTACAAACAAAGAAGCACTAAAACCTTAATATCCATCTGCCTTTGCAATCCAATTCATATCTCAAATCAGCACCCAATCAAATCTAAACAAATATAAAATCTTCAAATCAAATAACCCCAATTTAAACAGATGCAATCACTCAGTTAACAACAAACAAATAATCCCCAAAACCTTAATACCCATCTGCTTTTGCAAATCAACTAAACTCAAATCAACACAAAATCCCATTCAAACATACACATAATCTCAAAATCAAATCATCAGAATTTCAACACAAGCAATCCAACCCAATTCCTTATTCAAATCAACACACGGTCTAATAACCATCACAATTTAAACATATGCGATTCACGACAACAAACAAACGTAGATTCAAAAGGGTATAGTTAACAACTGTAACTGACCTACAAAGATCTCACTGTTTAGAAGGTGATTTTTTGTCGTAGATGAAATCTGGAGGCGAATAGATGAGTGAAGCCACCATGGCTCCTGGAAGCACCCCGAAGACGGAGACTGCAGCCAATTTCTTCACCAATGGCTCACCGTCGCGCATTATGACGGAGAATAGACCCTTTGTGTACCCCATTACAGCCTTTTGTTAACACAATCACAATCGATTCGAATGATTGATCGATTTGATCTGTATGATGATGAAACAAACCCTAATGTTTGCCCCCTTTCTTTGATCTAATAAGAACACCGATCGACGGATATGACCAAATTTTTATCAACTTTCCACTTGATTATTATAAAAATTAGACAAAATTAAAACGTAGTTTATAAAAAACTACAGATATCATTTTTTATCTTTAAAAAATTCTCTAATCATTCTTTATGTATACTTTTCACAACAGAATACGTTTTTTAGACTAACGGGCGTTAGTTTTCTCCGTTAAGGGCATTTTAGTGTTTCTACCGCTTAAAAGACTATTTTTTAAACTTTAAACCTAATTTAAAGAACGTTTTTCGTAATTAGCTTTTATTTCAAAATTTGTTATACATAAAAATTTTTAATTATTATATTTTAATAAAGATATACAAGTAACATATATTAAACAAATTAACAAATTTTATCATAACTTTTAATAATAAAAATTATAATTACTTAATAATTATTTATTAACTAATTTGAATTTGTATTATTAAATTTGTATTAATATTATTATGTTAATATCCACCTTTGGTTTTTTTATCTATAGTTTTTTTTTCTTTTAACCCTAATACTTTTAAATCGTTTACAATTATACCCTTATAATTTTTCACTTTCAACTTAGGTCCCTTATACTTTTCATCTTTTATAAACTCTTCATTTTACATTTCAGAGTTAACAAGCTGCAACGTGCGTGTGTAATTCCACATTTTTATGCCTAATTTTTAAGTTTATCAGCCACGTCAAAACGCACAGGTCCTATATCGACTTAGTTATAGTTTTTAATGTTTTACACTTCACGTGCGCAGTGGCGGAGTTTGAACACTCTCGTAAGGGGGCGGGGGTGAAATTAATTTTTTTAGGGAGAACGAGCTTGATATTTATATAATTACACTACCGGGCAAAAAATTTACACCACCGGAATAAATTTTAACACTACCGACGAAAACATATGCCCCCCCCCCCCCCCCCCCCCCCCCGGCCCCAACTATCCTCCGCCCTTGCACGTGCAAAGTTCAATTTTTTATGTCTATATACCGTTTGGTTTTATTTTTTTTCGTTTTTACTTAAAACTAGAATATATTGTTTGTTAAAAAGGAACAGAAGGAATGATTTATGTAATTTAGCTAAAACGTAATTAAAAAAACTAACCATATGTGACCCTCTTTGTTAATCACTATTATATCTTAGATTAAAAAATACAAGTTTAATGTAATAATCTGTAATTATATAAAAATATCTTGTAAAAAAATTAAAGGTGAAGTATATAGGGATAAGGGCGTAAGTATTAAAAATAATAATATTATTTACATAATATATATTTATATGTAAAATGTTGATGAAAATAATTAAATAATATATGTTATATTATATATAAAAATCATATATATATATATATGTATAATTGTAAAAATGCATCAATTAATTAAAAGATAAAAAAGTTGTAAACGTCCTTTATGTTTAATTCATAAATAGTCCTTTATAGGGGTGTCATTCGGTTTTTTAATCGGGTTTCGGGTTCCTCAGGTCGGGTTCCTCGGGTTTCTAGGTGTAGGAAATCAACCCGAAGATCAAACCAAATAAGTAAAATTTAATCGGTTTTCCGGTTTCGGTATTCGGGTTTATTCGGGTCGGGTTAAATGGTTTTCGGGTTTAGACTAAACCATTAAGTTTAAAATTATTTGTTATCTCAAATGTTTGTGTAAGACCAAACCAAAATGTATATATGAGATGTAACATATGTGATGCGGGCCCAAGTGTGGATGAGCAAGCTTTAACCTTTTTGGAGGCCCAAGATCGTTTATCCAAGGGGGCTTCACTAAAATGGCCATAACTTGGGCCAGAAGTCTCCGTTTTGGGCCCACGACCAGTCAAAACGACCGTTGGACCGAGGAGCACGTTTTCACAAACAGCCGTAGGCGGTTTGGGTCATCGTTTCGGCCCAAAAACGGCTTATTTTAGGAGTTATTTCAGTTTTTGTCTTATTTTTACATTTTGTTGAACTTTGCTTTAGGCCCAGTTTTCGGCCCGTTTATGTTTTGTGGCCCATTCGAATTTGGTTTTGTTTCTTTATATGATTGTAAGAAATGGGAGAATTATTATTCAAGTTTTATAAAAATCTGTTTTTTTCTCTCTATCACTGTGTGTGTTAGTGATCTACCCTGATTATCGGTATTCTTTGTGAATCAACGATAGTTAGAAGGATTGTTCCTGGTATTCTTGTTGAATCAACAGGTTCAATTATCTATCTCTCTGTTTCCGACTGCATCAATATGTTATCAATATAGAATTTTATTTATTATCTTAATCCGAAAGTGTTTTCATATTTACATTTACGTTGTTATGCATATTCAAATATTAAAAGACATTGTATTTTAGTTATTCTTGAAGTTCACGTAATAAAATTGAACCACTAACATTGAAATATAAAATTTAAAAAATCATGTTTTCGAATCTTGTAAATGGTACCATTATACACACACATAAATACACACACACACATATAAATAAATCTTAGAATTTTTTAAAAACTAATATTCGGGTTAATTGGGTTGACCCAAATCTCTCAAAATCAACCCAAATACCAAACCATTTATAAAGATCGGATTCGGTTTAATGTAATAATCGGGTTGGGTTGCTCGGGTTAGTTCTTAATCGGGTTCGGGTTGATTTTATTCGGGTTTGATATTCGGGTTCGGGTAAAAAACACACCCCTAGTCCTTTAGAGGTAAAAAGACCACATTACCCTTAAATTAACAGAATAATTTAACAGCAGTTAGTATAAAGGACGAAATCTGTTATAAAAGATATACATAAAAGATGATTAGAGTATTTTCTGAAGATAAAGGATGATACTTGTAGTTTTCTATAAACCTAAAGGACGTTTTCTATAATTTTGTCTAAAAATTATTAGTTATATTAATTGTACAAATATATTTCAATATTTTTAAAACCAACTCCTAGTAAGAATGATATAAAATGGTACATTTACGGCACTAAGACCGTAGGACTGGTAATTCTTGACATGTTTATGGCACGATTAAACCTGGTTAATAAAATAAATATTTTTTATTTTTTTAATTTTTAAAAATAATTAAAATCAAAAGGCTAGACTCTATTATTTCACACTTTTTTGTTTATAAAGACATATAAAAAATTTATAAGCATAATATATAAGTAGTTAAACAAGTCTTTTGCATGTTTGTTACGTGAGTTCTGCGCGTCATCTCTAACATGTTAAACATGATAAAACATGTTTTGTCAGCCCTAACTAAAGGGGTGTCTTGTATTGCGACGGGAGACGCAACATATTAACATGGACATTGATAAAATGTTTGAATGATTAATTAGTGAAGTATTATATAGTTATGAAGGGTTAATAAAAGTTTATAAAAATAAATGAAATGTTAAATCACATCAAATAAAAACGATTATGAGGATTTAGTTAAGAAGGATTGGTTGTTTACATAATTAAAAATATAAAAAAGTTGTTATTAATTGTAATAACTAAAAAAATGAAATTGTAGTGTAATAGATCTATGATATTTATAGACCATATGATTCATTGTGTAAATGATAATTAAAGTCATTACATTCTTAAATAAAAATTTACTCGTTAAACTTTAAAAAATTATTGCAAAAAAGACAATTTCGTCATTCTCAAATGCATCATAAGTATAGATAATGAGATAGTGGGGTAGGCAGTTATATAATCGTTTTCTGTATAAGTGCAAATTGTGCAAGTGCACTTTTCGGTTCTTGCAAATCCCCAACATATTTTTGGGTCTTAAATGAATGTCTCCTTGGATACATTGATATTAGACCATTTTTAAGTTAAGAACCATAAACACTTAGTACATTTATAATATATTAAATATCAACTTCTCTATGTATAAGGTATTATCTTATGCATAAAGTGTTGTACATTTTGTTTAGTGTTTTATAAAAAATAATTATTTTTTTGTTTTAACTTAAAACTTTTTCATCTTTTTAATTTTAGCTCATAACTTTTTTACTTTCAAATTTAATGCCTTATACTTTATTTTTTTTAAATTTCTAATTTACATTTAGTTCTAAGTTTTGCAAGTTAATACTGCATAACTTGCATGTGTGGCTCAACGTTCTTACGTCTATTTTTCACGTTTGACAGGTTTGGCGCAACTTGAGGGTTCTAGATCAACTTGGTTCAACTATTATATATTTTACGTTTCGGTCTAATTTATCCGTATTAACACACCGCAAACTTCAGTATTGATTGTCCCTAGCGGTGGTGTGACATTTTGATGATATTTGACACGGTTTTACTCCCCGCCGCAACGCGGGGGCCTTAATTCTAGTTATACATTAATACGAAGAAAAGTTGGTTTTAAGTAAAAGTTGTATACGAAAGGGTATTTTCCCTAATGGCATGTAGTTGTTTAAAAATGGTATGAAATATCAAGGGTTTAAGTCTCATGATAGACAAACGTCGATCTGCCGCTATCTTACTCTGTTTATTCCTCATATAAGTCATATTAGACATGTAAAGTACCATATGCAGTGTATTTTTTTATCTTTACTTGTTCATCTTTCTAAAAATGAAAATAACAATGATTAGTAGGCCATTCACCATTGTAGGGCTTCCTAATTACAGGGGGCTTGGGGCCAGCCATTAAAATATAAAAGATTTGTTTGCGTAAAATGGTTTTATATATTCTATGAAAAATTGACTTTCAAATTTTGATAAATAAAAAAACTATATTGTATGATTATATGCTAATTACCTCTTAATTATTTTTTCTTAAAATTACAAAAAAAAAACAGCTCTTGAACTGCTTTCGACCTTTCGTACAGAAACTACATCCATCATGGTTAAATAACAGTTAACTAGGATTGGAACCCCGCACGTTGTCGAGGGGTCATTTTGTAACGTCGTGGAAACCATATTAGCACAAAAGAGTAAGAAATAATCAACATGTTTTCCAGTATCAAAATGTTATAACTATGTTAAACACTTAAACGTAAGAGTAAAACGATGTCACATATATAACCCGCACTCCTCGACAGGCGGAAACAATTAAAAAAATAACAAAAATGCTAAAAAGTGTTTCTCAACGGGGTTGCAATCCTTTTTAAATAACAAACATACTGATCGTAACGATAATCTAAAAAAAAAGAATTAACCAAAAGACAATCCGAAATTAGCATTTTAAACCCAGTTTGTTAAACATTGTAATTTTTAAATGATTGTTGAGTTAAACTAAAAAGAAAATTTTTAATTTTTTAAAAGCTATTTACTTAAAATGACAATCAAAATTAAGCATTTTGGACCCTTCTTTTGAAAGGAGTGTGGGCTAGGACATTTAAGCAAAATAAGTCACATTGGTGTACAAATTTGAAACTCTCTAATTTTCTTGTAGTCACCGACATCCATAAATAATATATATTATAATATAATATGTTATACACTTGTACAATTTTTTTCCTTTCACGGATTAGTAAGAACTTTAGTGAGGTTAAATAACAGTAAATATATTATACACATTACAATTTTTTTTCTTTCACAGATTAGTAAGAACTTTAATGAGATAACGTAACTGGTTCAGAATTACCACTTGATTAAAATTATATCATGAAGTACTAAACTTATATTTATTTTGTATTATTGTGTATGATATAAAGTTTTAGCAACACATACTCTCAAACTCACTAGACCTTTCATCTCTAAATATCGATATTAAACATTTATGGAGTCGATACGCTAATTAGCGTCGTGAATACAATATCTATCTTGTAATTTGATAAGCTATAAATGGGTTCTATGTAGTCCAATACTAAATGGGCCGAACCCATATGGCCCATAATGTTAATTCGTCTTTATTTGGTATTTCAGTCTACAAATATTTGCCTACCAAGTAAACTCAAACCAATCTTCCAAGTTTATATATGCTTATACCAGTCGATACTAATAGAGTCTTCATGAACCAAGCGAAGGCCGAAACCGTCAGCAAGTAGAGCCCGGTCATATCGTTCCTAGGTCACGGGCCTTGAGCCCTGACCTACATACTTACTAATGAGTCGGGCTTCGAGGTACATAGTACTTAAACACACCCTAAAGTTACACTTTAGATGGTTTAATGATGCCTAACTTATGTATATACATATTAATAATACAAACCGAAAACTACAAAGATTGCACTTTTGGTTCACTCATTTTTGGCGCGGCTCTTCCAATCGCAAAAAGTTATGTGATTACTTCTAATGGCATGCCTTTTGTTTCTGGAACCTTAAAGAGCATAAACACCCATGAAAGTGTTGGGAAACGTGGATCAGTTTTAACGTTTAAAACCATTGTGAGTTAACTCAGTTAACTATTTTAATTTAAATAAAAAGCTTTTATTGAGCAGAAATGGTTTTCACGTTAAATAATAATATCATATGATATTAGGTTTAGAGTTTTAATCTAATTGAAACTCTAGTTTATTAACTCTAAATAAATAAACTTTTTCTAATCAGGATCACAGGTTAAACGTGTATAAACAGGCAAAACACAACCATAGGGGTACACTAGGATGAGAGGGAGAGACATTCCAGCAGATTTCTTTCTCCATTGTATCTAGAATTTAACTTTAATCATGTATTTATAATAATAATTATAACACTCTAGTCCAAACTTACCGGACTAGAATCCTCTTCAATAATAAAATTTTTTATTATTAACCCTCAAGTGTAATTTACTTTTAATTAAAACTTTAGTCATTAATAATAACTATTATTATTAATATTATAACTAATTTCCTTTTCCTATTATTTCATAAATAATAATCCACCTATAAAATAATAATCAACAATTAATTATTAAATAATTATTTCCGCATAAACATGAAATTAATTATTAAATAATTATTTCCGCATAAACAATTAATTATTAAATAATTATTTCATATACCAACTTGTAACTCTTCGGATTGTACCGAGTTAGTTAACGCTAACTTTGGCTTTAATTAACAGTGGACATTGTATAAATTCCAAAAATACCCTCAAGCCCGATAGAAGAAAGCATCACGGGCAATGCGTATGTCACAATGATATCACATATCCAAAAGGCAATGCAAATTCCACTAACATGTTGATTATGTTGCTGATAACGAGGATCACGAGAGATGCTATTAGTTTGGGTATCGTAGTCAGCAAAAAGGCCCTAAAAAGAAAAAGGTTAGTAACACGTCGAGGGGCATTTTCATCTTTTCACATTGAGCTAAGTCTGAATATATGAAGGCTCGTATAGTGGTGATTTCAACCCATTTACCTACAAATGATCAGTTTAGGTTATGCTTTATCATTAAAATTAAACTAAAAGATTTAACTTAAAAAGAAAATCGAGTCAAGCGGTTGAAATAAATAACTTTAGTGAAAAAAAGCTAACTTGGATGATTTATAAACATATTGTGCACACTAATATTGCTAAAGATACAAAAACCGGATAATAACATCAATTGCGGGTCACCCGACCAGACCCTTTCTAGCAGAGTAGCACACTAAAAAAACCAATGTGGCCTTAACTCTTTTGGCCCATTACCCTTGTGCAAAAGAAAGGTTAAAACAACCTTCAATCTATGTTATCCATGAACCACTCTAAAAACAACTATTTTGACCCGTTATCCAGCCCGTCGCCCAAACATTTTGCCACCTTTGATGGAACTATACTTTAAAAACAATGTTAAATTACCTTCGACCCGTTATATCCATGAACCTCATGGCGATAAAAATACATGGAAGCATTAAAAAGAGTGGTAAATGCACTTATAAGAAAAGAAGCTGAATCAAAACCAAGGCCAAGGCTTGATTAAAGAACACTCACGCCCGCTTGCTTGAGGATTTGAGGCGTGTAGTACATAACTCTGTTTATTCCTGAAAACTACATGTAAAATAAAAAAAACTTTTCATTGATTTATTCTAAAAGTTTACAAAGAATTGAATACACTTTTTTTTGTTAACAACCCAAACCACACGTGGTAAATTCAAATAATTCACGTATATATGGGTTGATTTGATTATTTGATTTTAATCTCTAGATGGTCAAATGAGTTAAGCTATAAAATCTTCCTATTCTAATAAAAAAGTATCTTAAGATGACACGTGTCAACACCATAATTATTCTTACCAAAATTTTCCCGCCTTCTTCTCCTATTAAATAATTACCTTAGCTACTAATAATATTATTTAAATTTTCTTATATTTAATAAATTTAAAAAGGATATCTATTATTAATTTTATTTATAAATAAATATTTTTTTATAAAATAATACATTTTTCTAAATTATAAAACTCTTTTAAAACTACAAATATTTTAAAAATTGGTAATTTAAAAAGTGAATTTTTTAAAGCTAAAAATAATTAAAATTTGGGAGTTATAATAAAAAATTTTTAAAAATGACATCATTATACGGTTTTATTTTAGAACAAAATATTTATTTTTTTTGAAAAAATATAAAAATAAAATTTTAAAAAGTAGATATGATTGTTTTATTATTTATAGTAATTTTTTATACGAAATTTTAGTAATATCATATCTTAGAATATCATTTTATAATTAATAATTTTATAATATTAATATTTTTTTATTCAACTCTAACACACGAGGTTACTAAAGCTAGTTTAACCATAAAGAACGACCATAACGGGTGGTTTATTATTTTATATACAATTTATACATATATTAATAGTTTGATATCTAAAACAATATATATGATTTAGTTATTTTTAATTTATTTATATATTTAATAATATTTATTATTTAATTAAATATGTATAATATTAAAAAAATTATTATTTTTGTATAAATAATATATTTATTTAGAGTCACATGTTTAATCAAGCTTTCCATATGAATTACAAGCTTTAGGTCGTTTATTAAAACGTTGAATGCAAATCCGATCAAGAAGAAAATGATGCATGCACTACTCTTCGTATCTTGTTGGTTTTTTTTTCTGGTGTGCAAGGAATAAAGTTGTTTTGTTGTAGACAAGACATTCCATTAGGTGATTGATTGAAAATATCAAAAGTTTTTTTATTTATTTGAATTAAACACATGTTGAATTTGGTTTCTCATATATTGATTGGTGTAATTTTAATTTTTAAATCTCGGTTGTAAGGTTGGGAGGGGTACACTCGTCGTGAGGGTACGGTGTCCTCCTACGCCTGGCGGCAACGCCCCCTCCCCCACGTCGCGATTTTGGTGTTTCACGGTACTTCCAAACAATTTGGTCTTTTTAACCATTGAAATCTAGCCGTTAACCCCAACCCCCCCCCCCCCCCCCCCCCCCGGCTACTTTTAAAAAAAAATATCTAACACTAAAAATACAAAACAATTACCACTTATTTTATACACCAATCTCAAACGTTTCTTCTACACATTTCAAATATCATACACTATGAAATAGAAAAAATCCACAAAATCCTAAGCCTAACCCATCAAAAACATAGACCAAAGGTGTGTGTGGATCCAAGTGAAACAACTACTTCTACCCAACCGTTTAACCACCACCATCACATACAACCGATTGGTTTCATAACTTGTACGATTCGTCTCATCCGTCTCCAACAATGCACATGTATCAAACACCACCATCATACTACCACCCAACTATGCCCACATATTAATCCTCATAATTTTCTTATTACCAAAACATACCAAATGTTTTTCAAAACACACCCCATCACGTAGAAGAAGAAGAAGCCGAAGAAGATGAAGAAGAATATAACGAAGCATTTGATGATCTTCAAATTTGTGAAAGTGAAGATGAAAACATACGTCCCCCACATCAAAATCTAAGTCGAAAGATAAATCGAAAACCCGGGCTACTAACAAGCCTTGGGATGAAAAGAGAAGTAAGCTTTGGCAAAAGGTCGGATTTATGTATCCGAAGACCGAAAAAATGATTCAGTTGGAAGAAAGTGTTTAAACAATTTAACATCACTATTGGTGGAATGAATCGAACAACGGAACTCCAAATGGGGGTGAATGAATATGACAATGGTCGTTTTAGCGAGATGTATATTCAAATGGTAAATTTTTTTCATTTACTTTAATATATATACTTTTTATATTTATAATTATCTTACAACATAATTAATTTTTCATATTTAAATATGTAAAAACATCGTTGGATGAGCTAAAGCAACGACGAGGATATCGTCTGCAAAACATTAATTAAATACAAAAAGTTTACGAAGAAATGTTTTACAACTATCAAGGCATGGAAGGTTATAAGAAACCATGCCAAATGGAATCAGTGGAGTTTGATACTCAAACAACAAAGATGACTAAAACTTCACAATCGAGCCAATACGTAAGTTCAAATAAGCACGTACACGCCCCCTCTCTGACCTCAATGAAAACGCCATACCGACTGGGCCGAGATGTAAAGGCAGTAAAGCGGGGGAGTCTTCGAGCAAAACAATAGTGGACGAAACCATTAACGACTACAAAGCAATGAGGAAGAAAGAAATGGAGCAAACAAGGGAACGAGAAGCGCTTTGTATGAAAGTAACCTAATCGAAATTGGCCTTTAGACTTACAACGAGAGGTGTTGCTTCATAAAACGCTAGACCGAGACAAAGAGATTTTTCTTAAACCGCACGGATGATTTTCCTGAGCCGATGTTGAAAAACGTCCTAACACACAAATGACAAATTGTCTGGCTACGTGGTTGGAAGTTTGATTTATAGATTTTTAGTTTTAGTATTTTATTTAATTTTTTATGTTGTTATTTTAATGTAGCTTTTAACTTTAGTTTGTAATTTTAAATTTTATCAAGTTATTTAAAAAAATTATGGCATGAGTGCTCTCTTCAAATTTGAAGTTGTGGTTTGATATGATGTAAATGAAAAAATATGATTAGTAAGTATATGGTGTGATGTGATGTGTGTGAAGAGAGCACCCTTCCATCCTAAGCTCTTTGGTGTTTAGGTTTATTCGGTTATTCTAGCTTTTTGTTACTTTGAGTTTTTAATAAAATTGTCATTTGAAAAAACTCAATATTTAATTTAAGCTTGACCCCATTTACATTTAACATGATTTTAGCTTTAATAAACCGATTTTAAGTTAATCATAGGGTCTTAATGGAGTTGTGGGCTATGAGTATATGAGGTAAAGAAAATCAATTAAACTAGTAGTGTTCTTCGGCTCGTTGCACCGGAAAAAATCTTGTGCCGAGAATTCCATCGCGATCCTAAAATTTCAAGACAGAGACTTGGAAACACATCCCAAACGTTGTCACTTTGATTTATACATTTTGTTCCTGTTATGGATCGAGCATATTATATATTTCAACATTCAAATTTTATTAAATTAATCGTAGACTAATCATAATAAAATGTATATTGTTTGCATAAACCTGAAATGTCCACTTGCCTTGTTTGATTTCTTATAGAATTACAAGCAGATTGTTCTCTCCTTTTGATTGAAAGCAAATCGAGCACTTGTGAAGACGAATAAATACTACTAAGAAGAACAACATGAGGTATAGGGAATCATATATACTTGAGATGGTGTTGTGATTAGATGAACATAAAGCACAAAACCATGAGTCGCCTCAAAACTTATATACATGTATATGTCTTGCACTACTTTGTATACGTCGCTTCAAAACTTATATACTTTGTAAAATAACATCTCTATCCAAAAGATGTATTATATAGTAGTATAGATATATATGAAAAAAATTAGGGTAAAAGGTAATAAATTTGTGTGAACTGTACAAGTTATAACAATCATTGATCTAATAGATATTGTTAACTTTTTACAAATTCCTTTTGTTTTTTCAAACGCATATAATTTTTATACGATAATATTTTTTGAAAAAATATACCATAAAATTAGTGTTTTATCCTATTTAATATGAGTATAGTATTGTTATACTTTTTCTTAAAAAAACACCATTAAAAAAACATCTATATGTTGTGTGTATAACTTTCGTGATTATTAACCGCGTGATTATCATATAACTTGCCTAATTATTTTTTTATAACGTGAATAATTTTAATTTGCCTAATAATAAATACAACTTGCGTGATAACAAATATAACTTGTGTAATCATAAATATAACTTGCACACTTATGTCTTATATGCGTAAATATGGCGCGAACAAAACTACCCTCAGCCAAAAATACGTGTTACGTCCAGGTGACATTATCTTTATAGCTAAATACCTAAAGGGGAGAGATATCTTGAAAACCATTAATTAAAACAGCAAAAACCATTGTTTATATATATATGTAAGGGCGAGTTACATATATACAACTATAAGTTACGTATATGTAACTCATACAAGTTACATATATGATATATGTGATATGTTTCGTTATTATCGTTGTTCCTTAGGATTTAAAATAAAAGATATAAAAATATTTAACAACAAAGTTGAATTTTACTCAAATAAACCTTAAAAAACTAAAAAAAATATATAATTTAGAAATCATGTTATTAAGTAGAGTGTTTTCTTATGTTTTTTTCTTAAAATGATGGTTTTAATTTTATCATTCTCCTATATAAAAATAATGGCATATGTATGTAGATAAAGTAATAAATGTATAATAAATGAGCTCGACACAAAAACTACTAACGAGTTGGACTCGAACTTCAAGTATAAAGCTTGAAACCATATGTGCTTGAATTTTATTAAATTAAACAAGCTTGAGCTTGGTTTGATTTTTCTCTTATGCACATTCAAAAACAAACCAACAAAATTAATTGCTTGTATTATACGTTAAACACTTAAATAATACATGATGATTAATATGTGATTATACGAAATTTAGTCATCGATTAATATAAGATTAATATAGAGATTATGACAAGTGTCAGTTGATGATTAGACCGTGCGTTAAATCTAGACACTACTTAACATTTTGTGTTACTCCTTGTTTAGGTTTGTGTATTAGGTTAAACTACCCCAAATTAGTTGTTTTTTTCTTGTCTTTAACTATGGTTGAGAAATATCTAGTTACTTTAAAAGTCATAATATAAAACCTTTCCTTTTGAAAATTATTTTAACGATACATTGTTTCTTAATATTATTCTATCAGTAGTATTTTTATGAGAATAAGATAATGATAAAATTATGGATGGAGATATGGTGGTTGCATGGAGGCCGATGATGGTATTAGGTGGTACCGTGGCACTTCATATGAGGTTGTCAAGTCATAAGTGACCAACCTTCAGTCCTTCACAACTTGGATGGAAGGATGGCGAGCAGTGTGGGATATGCGATAATGTTTTTTTCAACATTCAAGTAAAATGCTACACACATATATAATTCGAGTTTGGATACTCGGGTTGATTTGTTATAAAGCTCATTAACTTGTAACTCGTGCAAAAGTAGAATCATGAAATTGAATTAGTCTTTAATCCAAACTAAAACAAAACCAAAACCTAAATGGGCATTTTAAAAACCGTCGGGTCAACCTATTTTTGAGCCTAAAGCAAAAGTCAGACTTTTGTTTAGCTTATTAGCTATTGGTTCTTCTGTTTATCCTTAAAACAAATCCACAAATAATAAACTAAGAAGTTTATAGTTTATAAAGTTTAAAAAACTTATAATTCAATTTATGTAATGTATGTATGTAAATGATACACATAATATAATATTAAACTAAAAGTTATATTGAAAAGCACTCGTGAATTAGGTCTAAAAGCTCTAAAACTTTAAAGGTGAAAAATTGTATGGATGAACTTCATGGATAACTTAATAAATTGGGTGGTTAAAACCTAAAGGTAAAAAAATAGTATCTAAAATGTGTAGTTAAATAACAGATGTTTCAAGCATCGGAGATGTAAAACTATAATTTTGGAGTTACGATCTGAAAACTAAAACAAATCCTCGGTTTTTATTTAACGGGTCTTGTATATGTCACTCTTATTTACAGGAGATACATAAGATTTTATGTATCCTATCATGTTTAAATTTATGTAAAAATTTTGATTTTGTATCAGGTTTAACTAACTAACTAACTTATAAATGAAACTATAATATCTTTAGTTGTTAACCTGATCGTCGCTATAAATTTTTAGACCGGATCGATGTTAACTTTCAAAGAACAAGTAAAAACCTTACACCAGAGAAAGAAAGGCCTTCTCTTCTATTTCATTCTAATCTTAGGAAAGGTGCGTTATCGCTTTGATTTCTCTTATATGTATGTTGTTATGTGATTTAAAGTTTTAGTTTTCATTTTTAAAATGTAATGGAAATAAACATGATACCTGTTCAAATCATGACACCTTCGTGTTATAATGTTAAAAAGTTACATACCATTATGTTTTAATTAAACAATTACTTGATACGATCCTGATTTTGATTATTAAAAAGTTAAGGAATGAAAACTTAAATACAATGATCCGCGTTCGTCACTAAAGTTTAGTGGTAAGAGGTCTTGTCTAGATAAATTTAGTCTAAAAAATTATTATTTTTTGAACGATGTTTGATATTATCCACCGCCTGAATGAACCTTACTAAGACGAGATATTGACTGTTCTACGGATTTTGACGCTTCAGGTCTGACTCACTCAGAAACATCATCAATGAAGGAAACCCACCATTATGGTAAATCCTGATTTGAACCTGAGACATTAAGGGGGCGTTTGGTTGAAAGAAATGGAATGAAAATGAGAAATTAGTATAATTTTCAAGTAAAATTATGTTTGAGTGAACAATTAAAATTAAACCCAATGTACTGTTTCACCTCAAATTTCCTTGGTTGTGAGATTTCAAAATCCTTCCACCTAGAGAGAGAATTTGAATCCCATAACCAAGGAAATTTGAGGTGAAACATTTTACATTTCATTACCCACTCAAACATAATTTTACTTGAAAATTATACCAGTTTCTCAATTCCATTCCATTCCTTCCAACCAAACACAACCTAAGTGTATTTATATAGTATAATTCATTGTAGGTTGATTTGACATATCAAAAGCGGTGTGCATATGTCGATTTGGTTCGGTTTTTTAGCTTCACCGAAACTGAAACTGATGCTTCGGTTATTGAAACTCAAGCAATCGAAGCCGGAACCGAGTATAGGTTTGGTTATTGGTTCGTTTTTGATCAGTTTTGGTAACTTTTAGTATGTTAAGTTTGATGTTATAAGTTTGTTTATGGAACTCAATTTTATTGTTTTGAAGTGTTTTAAACATATTCCAAACATACAAATACAGGAAAATACATGAAATACATAAAAATACATGTATTATGTATGAAAATATGTTCAAACACATGAAAAACATATAAAAAATACATGAATATACGGTTATCGATTTGGTTTCGATTATTTTGGTTATGGAATAAGGGGAAACCATAACCATAACCGAATGGTTTGGTTTTGGCCCTATCTTAACCGCAACCGATCGCTTTTTTGGTTTGTTATTGGTTATTTCCGTTCGATTTCGGTTTGATGCAAACTCAAAATTATTTTTAAACATAATTTTTTTCCTTACTTGTTAAAGGATGTTCAATAGTATTAGATTCAATCTTTAACTTTAAATAGGTTCTCAAGTTCTACGTCTCACTAATGATTATGACTCCCTTTTAAAGGATTTAATGTAGTAAAAAGATGTTTTATGACAAAACTAATGGCCCCACACCAAAATCAATAAAACAAAAAAATAAACATAGCAACAACAAGAAAAAACTGAAAGTTTTTTGTTTATGCTGAAAATCTTTTGTGTTCTCACAAAACATCGACCACATGTCCGGTTTATATAATATAATCAAACCTAAACATATTTGAACTCAAACTCCTAATAAATATTAAATGATAATAAATAAATAAATTTAATCATTCAACGTCTTTTTGATAGAGAATAGAA
Organism: Flaveria ramosissima; assembly: GCA_025215565.1. Lineage (NCBI taxonomy): Eukaryota > Viridiplantae > Streptophyta > Magnoliopsida > Asterales > Asteraceae > Flaveria > Flaveria ramosissima. The sequence continues at coordinate 15,960,301 of CM046035.1, forward strand.
ATCACGTTTCAACATACAATTTGTGTCCATGTGGATTTGATTAGACTGTAGTCTACTAGTAGGTGATGGTTTGATTAAGACCGGTTTAAGCACAAATTAATGAAGCTACGGTTTAGACTCCTAATTTTACGAGGTCTTCATATGTTTATGTGTATAAAAAATTGACTGAGCTGAACATTTTATTAATTTAGTTGGGCTTTCAATCCAATAAAAAATTCACTTTCTCCCCTCACGATATTATAATTAGTCAAAATAAAACACAGAGCTGTGATTGGTTCTCTTAAGCGGTAATTTCGAACACCAATTTGTAAGTGTTTTATGAATCTAGTTTTCAAGATCAGTTTCTTTTTATCAATTCTAGATTCTAACTTTTTGAGTTTTAATCTTGATTTGAGTTGTTGGATCGTACCGCCTCTCTTGATCTAATTCACAACTTAGTGTTTAAATTTTAATTTACAAGTCATATAGTATTTAATCATTTGTCTAGTGAATTAGTTTTTGAATCTAGTGTTTGAATGTTTGTAAAGTTACTCTTTATTGCTTAGTGAATTAGATGGCATCTAGTGAATTAGTCTGTACTCATTTGTTTAGTGTATATATTATAATATTGCTCGTTTAGTAGAAGTTTGCATTTGAATATATCACATATAAGTGTAATGTCGACTAAGAAGCATGAAAACGATCATATGAAAAGGCAAAAGAAACAAAATAAGAAGCGAATTACAAAAAAAGTTCTTTACTCAAATTACCAAAAAAATTAATAATAACTTCGCCAATTATAACCAATATAATTTATCGTTTTCGGTCCCAACCGGGATAAAAAATAAGAATTTATTATGTTAACTTTGGAAATGATTCTTTTTTTATTCGTTTTAAGCCTCCAAAATTGTTGAGACAGCTCTAAGTTAAATGTATCATCATAACAACTCTTACTGATTCTACAAACATCTCTTGATTTTCAGTTTTAAGATATACAAAAACCACATAAACACTCTAATCTTTTGTTTTAATTATAACGCATAACATAATTACACGACCATTCACACCCATCTCTTTATAACTTACTTTATAAGTTTATATCCATCATCCACTACGTACAAATGTCATTATACTATTATTGGATTATTATTTAAATATATTAATAATAACAAATGTTAATAATAATAATAATCACCCCTTAGATTGTTCAAGAAAACACGATATTATTATTACATCCAAATAAAACATTTGAAAGTCAGCTCAAAAGCAAAGGAATCAATGAATCTTTCTCACGTTGAACTAATATTCTTTCCTTCGTCTCCTTCAAAATCAACCCCAAATTCTTCAACACCACATCAAATCACATGAAACCCACATCAATCTCCTCATAATCACCAACACCCACGATCAAATCTCCCCCAAATGCAGTGCCCCACCTCCAATTCCTTCATCTACAACTCATCTTTATGCGCCTGCAACCCTGGGTTCTTGCTCAACGCCACCAGCAACAAGTGCTCGCCGTTCACCGTCGCCGGCGCCGACGAGTTCTTCGTCGGCACCGGCGTTGACTACTCCATCAATTTCCCTGAGACCATCTTGTCATTTGAGTCGATCAAGAAGTACACACAGTCTCAAGATGTGTTTGTTGGGGCGACCCTTGTGATGATTGTTAGCTGGCTTGTGTTCTGTTTGTTTGTGAGATTTGGGAGTCTTGGTGATGGGAGAACAAGATGGTTTAAGATTAGATGGTGGATTAGTAGATTGGATGTGTGTTTTGCTACTCGACATTGGCTGGTAATCTTTTTGTAACTTTGGTTCTTGAAAATTTGATTTTGAGCTGATATTGGGATAATTTAATGGAGCGCGTGTGTTAGCGCAACTGGTAAGGTTGTTGCTTTGTGACGTAATGAGTCGTAATGAGTCCAGGTTGTGAGAAACAGTATAGGGTACAGTGGGAGCTAAGATAAACATTATTAGATGCTTGTCTGAATGTTTGATAACAGTTTATAGGTTTTCTTTTTGTTAAAATGGTATGTAATGTAATTAGGATAACAATCTTTTTTAGATTATGTTTCTTTTTCCTGTGGGTTTCTAGATTTTGGGTTCTTGATCAGTTTAAGACATGAATTTTGGCTTGAGTTGAGTTAGTTTGACTTAATTTTTCGATATATGCCCCTTTTCTAGTAGATGGTATTCAGTTAATTTGACGGGATTGTTGTATATTGCTTAATAATTTTGAGATTCTTGAACTTTAAAGTTTGGGGCCTGTTCTATAGAGAACTAATTGTAATTAGAGAATTGAGTGAACCGCATAAGCACTCTTACCTGGCGCATGAAAGATAATCATACATGGTGGGAGAGAGAAAAAGTGGCGGTTAAAAAACTGTTTAATGGATTACATTTAAAGCATTATGTACAACTGGCTATACGTTCTTGCGGTTCTCTACTTAAAATTGGGTCTGTATTGAACGCCCCTCTTTAAAGGATTCAGTCATCTTTAATTTACTCCATTGTTTGTGTAGGATGATCAAAAGGTTGTCAAGAAAAGGAAAACAGAACTCGGGGGAGCTTTCTCAATTGCAAGCTGCATTCTTTTTATCGGCTTATTAGCCGCGTGAGTAATTGAAGTTGCTTGAATATCCATGTTATGCAATGTAACCAGCTTTGCAAAATACTTGAAAAGCATAGTGTTTGACTATTAGTCAAATATCTAAAAACATCATTAAATAAAGACAATAATAAAGGAAATTTGTAGATCCTAACCAACAAAACAAATTTATCTGTAACAATGACAAGTCACGAATTGGTAACTTCAACAAGTAAACCTTCTTAAAAAAGGTGAAAAGAGAAGAATTTTCATGGGATAAATAGGAGTATTTGGTTTAAGCAGAGGTGTTGCTTTCTACCTGATTATGTAGAAAGGGGTTAGTTACTCAATTTGGATTTTATAATATCTAACGGGTTCAATGGGTAAAATAAAAGCTGTAAGTCAAAAGCAAATGGGTTGACCAGTTGGATTATTAATATAGTTGAGTTCATAATAGCATATGTATAGTTGGATTATTAAGTTCATAATAGCTTATATACAGTTGGATTATTGAGTTCATATAGCATATATGATATACTAGTTATTTAGGAAATCCGGAAGAAATGGACAAAAAAATGTTAACCCGGCCAGTTTCAACTGCCATAAATTTTACATTTTGACCTTTTACACCCCTCACACACACATATTTTGTCATCTATAACTGCTAATGAATTAGTTTTGCTACCATTACAGGTTATTATACCAAACCATATCAAAAAGAACCATAGAAGTGCATAGTGTTGTAGCAGCAAACGCACCCGACTTAGCTTCATTTAGCAATGATATGGAGTTCAACATAACTACCATTTCTACAATGAGTTGTTCAAATATTCAAAATCTGGGTACTTTACTCATGGGAAATCCTGGTCTTTTGGATTTTAGAACTGCCGCATTGTCCACTTTCGCCAACTTCTCCTGCCAAAACACTACAATTGGGCCAATGGTGACACTTAAATGCAACAATTGTCAGTTTATTCGAGACAACTTCTATACTTCATGGCAGTTTATTGATCTTCCAAATGATCCTGCAAGTGCTGTTGGTTTTCAGTTCAATATAACATCAAGGGACCGTTATCGCAAAAAACATATGAGTTTTGTGAGTGGGACTTTGAAGAAAGGAAGCAATATGGATGAAGAGTTCGTGACTTTTAGAGGGAAAGATCCAAATATATTTAGATTCAACTTATTTCCTCGAGTTTACCGAAATAAACATGACTTAAAACTCATTCAGCCTTTGTTTCATGAGTTTCTTCCGGGCTCTTCTTTTAGTGAGATAAATCAGTTGCGGTCTTCTTTACAAAACTCGACCAATGGGCTTGTCAACATCACTTTAAGTGTTAATTTTCTTTCATCTTACATTGTTGAGATTGATAATCAGAACATTTTGGGCCCAGGTGAGTTATTTACCAAAACTATAATTGTTTATGCAAATACATTTGGTTAAATTTGTTTTCTTTCGCTTGTTGAATTACAAAGGTGACAAAATAGACTGCAAGGGAGGGTTACGTAACAACTTTTTGATATGGGTTGGGTTGAGTTGACTTGAAATGCTTTTTGGCAACGTTTAAATTTTTATATAATTTTTGACGTGTATGCAATTACAATCACAATAACATTTCGATAATAACCTTACATTTGAACAAACCTATTTATTAAGTTTTGTGCATTAAACATGCACTTTGGGCAACGTTTGACCTTTTTGACCCGTTTTCTTTTTTAGCTAACGTCTTTCGACTTAACCCTTTTGACCCCTGAATAACTCATTCATAAGTAATTAGGTCGATGGATTAATGTCATAACTTTTTGTACTACGGTATACATGTACTTTTAGCATAAAATGTTATCAAAAGCGAATTGCTACTTGTATTTAAGTTAAAATTTTGTTTTTAAAAAAATTATAAAAATTACTTTTAGTTTTTTCTTGGTAACAATCTGGTGTATCTTTTTCCATGCATGCAGTTGGGTTCCTTGCTGATTTGGGTGGCCTATATTATGTTAGTATTGGGCTTTTCTTCTTCTTCTTGGTTCAAGTATGCTTCTCATCCACTTCATAGTTTCTATATTAAATTTTGTATTTTTTAATTTTGTATGCAATCTTTTCTGAATGTTTTTAAAGTTACACATGAAACCTATATGTGTACATAATAGAACATTAGGTAAACTATGAACATCTTTTAAATATGGCCTAATTATATCTCCTTGTAGTTTGAATACAAATTTAAGAGGTTTCGTCATGAAGATAAAGTGATGAGAAGGATTAGAAGTCGTAAGAAAGCACAAGAACATTGGGACAAGGTAAAAGTTATCCAATTTCGCCTCATTTACTTATAAAATTGATCAATTTGGGTTGTGATTTATCCAAAATGGGTAAAAAAAACCTAGCCAAAAAGTGTCGGTGCTAAATGGTTTGAAGATGTTGAAAGTTGCCCCAAGTCTGTTTTTATTGCATCCAACTACCTATATATTTTATTCAAAGATTTCAATTACTTTCGACGCATTTTGTTGAAATGGACAAAAAGTGTTTAAGAGTGAACCTAACCCCGCCTGTTTTGACATGTACTAAAAATGATGCGTTTCAACACGAACCTAATTTGACACATTAAAAGGGGAACTGAAATGTGTGGAAAGGGTCAAACATGTTATAAGTTACCAAACTCTATTTTAACACATACAACCTAGTAAACGTTTTATTTATTACCTCAATCATAATTAAAATTGGTACCCAACCTGACCTGATCCATTCCATCCGTACTAAACATGACTTAATTCAACCAGACGAGTCATCCAACCTGAACCCATTTTAACACATGACTACATGAGTTAGCTATAAACTATAAATAACAACAGATACAAAGTATTTTCAATGTGGTGTGTTTTGACCCGTACTAAAAATAACCCTCCTTTCAACCCGAACCTATTTGTACACATTTTCTGTTTATAAATGTTTTAGCACATTAATTATCTATAATATTTTAAAAAAAGAGACAGAAAGTGTTTACGAGCCAACCCGACACAGACCGTTTCGATAGGTACGAAAAGTAACATGTTTCATACCAAACCAACTCATGTTTGCCACCTCTACAGCCTTTGTTTCTGTAGTTCATTATTTTTGAACCGATGCATGACAAATTTGTTCTCCGCCTGCTCAATGTTGCAAACAGCTGAGAAAGTACGTAGTTTTCACATGGGGCCGTGGTTCACTGCCTCATGAAGATGGAGACATTGTGCTAACATCATGCTGCTCAGGAATGTCAATCAAGTCAAAGCAAAATGAAGGATCCGTGTCTAGAAGAAAACTCCATATAAGAAAAGATACCATCAGTTTTAACAAAAAAGTTAGCATGCCTGATGATAAGGTAATACTTTATTTAATTTATTTTACGGTTTGGATTATGTGTATATAGGACACCCAAGTATTAATCTGTCTTCATTTACGCCGATCCTAAAAAAGAAATGACAAGGTGTCTCTAAATGTAAAGCTTTGTCACATCTAGAGCCGTCAAATGACAAAAATACCCCTGAATCTACTCAAACATATTTTGATAATCCATCTAGAGTTGATTCTTTTGAGTAGGTTCATGGGACTTTTTGTTATTTTTACAACTCTATATGTTAGATTTATGGGCAATTCATCATTTTACTTTTTGTCATCAAGATTTTTTTTGGCCATAATCGGCATAAACCTCACAAAACTGAGACTTAAGTAGCCTCTAAAATTTGTTTAATTCTTAGGCGGCCTTGATGAAAACTTTTGTATACTTGGGTAGATGATCCTATATATTTGTATGCAATTGCTTGTTTAGAAATATTTTAGTTTCTTGAATTTATGTTAGCAAGTCTTTGTCTTTTTCACAGAAGTGCAGTCAAGAGCAAGGTCAAACCCAAGGGGTGGCGTGCTGTTCTCCTAATTCTGTTTCAATCCCTATGGATAATGTCCGTGCTGGGGTAAGTTGTAACATATCTTTTTAAGCGTTAAACTGGTTAGAGGTGGCAAGATAGGCGAGTAGGATGAATCGGGTAACGGGTCAAAATGGATACTTTTTTAGTGCGGATTGGGTTTGGTTGACACACAGCCTCTTTTTTGTTTAGTGTAAGATTTTTGACTTTTTGTTAATAAAAAATTATGTGTTAAATATGATTACAATAACCATATACTTTTTTTAGTAAGGGTAGGGTTAGGAGTTCATATGCATTAAAAATAAACTTTGATCATTTAAAATCTGTGAGTAAACTAACTTTTAGACACTTGCTATTAATTAACTTATTTTGTTACTGTTTCCATTATCTTGAATCTTGATTACCTTTTATACATTGGTTTTCCATTATCCTGTAACAACGTGTCTCTTTTTCAAATTGGTCAGTTTACTTTTATCTTTTATCCGGAAAATGAGACACGGGCCAACAGTACAGGTGGCATTGCCAACTCAAACCGTATTTCATTGATGGGTCAAATGGGTAAAGTAGGGAAATAATTATCTATTAAGGAGACTAATTGAGAGTCACAAGGGTAGTCAAACCCTCAAACTTGTATAGTCTTGTGAATAACTTTATCTAGAAAATTAGGATTATTATTTAATTACAACAGTTTTAGGAATCACAGAAATACATTAGTTAATTACAAAAGTTAAAAAAATGTTGGTAGGTCAACACAATGCCACCCTAACCGTTTTGGCCTACTCTTAAAATCATCCAATTTGACCCGAAACAATTTTGACCCGTTATCCAACCTCTACCAAGAATTGTTAGAAGTTACAGTATGTGGAAATCTTATAGTTCTATTCTTTGTTTTACTTTTTCATTGTTACCCTTGCAATTTGAAATTGAGCTTACTTCCTATTTATACAATAAGTATCAAAGAATCCCGCGAATTCATAAGATTTAACTCATTTAATATCCAGGTGTCGCAAACAGAGTGGTCGGGTGATGTGGATAACAGAAATGGACATGGACAACAACCACTGTGTTCTGCTGCCACTGACATACCTTTGCCACCTTCATTAGGTAATCACTGAATTACTGCAACAATTTTGGTTGATTTTGGTGTAAAATTACCTTTTAACCCTTTAGTCTTAGCTTTTAATTATTCACAAAGTTTCGATTAGGCACCTTAACTAAAATTTACCGCGGGTGTTTTTGTCTTTTTTCGCCCAAAGTCTGGTGTAAATGAACATGATTGCATAGTTTGGTGGGCCTTTTGATATTTCTACAGTTGAGGGGCCAAATTGTAACTTTGTAAAATCAGTTTGATTTTTTAAAACTTATCATCCGCTTATTGTATTTTAATAAAACAATAACAGATGATGTTTGGGATTGTTTATCCGAACTGCTTATCTGATTATCTGTAACCGAAACATATGGTTTTGAACAAGCATCTTTTACTTGCTCGTTTCAAAATGTGTTAAGTGGTTTAAATAAGCAATCCCAAACACCCTCAAAGGTGTCTTAACTTTTTTGGCGGGAAAGTAGAACCGTTGGCCAAAAGTTGATTGAAACATGAGGTACGATCGTTGTTACTTGTTAGTGACCAAAACTCGTGATGTTATATCTTTACATGTTTTCATGTTCTACAGAAATTAAATCTGATTCAGATATAAGTGCTTTAGAAATCCAGAAAAATCTTCAAGATTTATACGAATACAACTTGATGCTTCGAGAAGAACTGATTCGTACCCAATCTATGCTACATTCTTTAACATCAGACGACTCTGCATCGAAGGTACAATAGTGTGCATATGATCATACGTATCCGAAGCCCATTTTCCAACATGTATATTGACTCAATCTCACGACAAGAAGTAATATTACTGTCGTATTGAGTTCGTCTGGGCACGAAACAACACTGCCACATAGTATTGTAGTGTCTTAATTGTATACATCATTTTTTTTTAATTTGAAATCTAAGATTTGTTTAGGGTTCTTGATATGGGTGTAAAAAGCTATATATCTAAACTCAACTTGTTTATTATTTATTAATTATTTTTTTTTGTAAATATAATTACTTTTCAACTACAATCATAATATATTATATTATATTTATTATGAAAATAATATACTATACTGTGTAAATAAAAGATAAAATTGAGATAAAAATGGGCTTGATCTTTTGGTTGAGCTTGTTTAAGTTCCAACCAAATCAAGTGTGCGTCTTAAGCTTGATTTACCACTAAATAACAACTTGTTGCGTGTTTGACTTCTAATTTGATATAAATTGGGTTATGGCCCGTTATTAATATAGCTTAGGTGTAAAGCGCAAAGTTTAAAACTTTATTGGACTAAAAAATAAATTATATTTAACATACTTGGCGTCAAATTCAAAGTGCAAACAATTGAAAACTCACACTTACGAGTTAAAACATAAACATATTATTAAAATTTCAGAACTATGTGCAATCATAGCTACATGGTTCAATGAATTAGGAAATTGACAAATCAACCCCCTTAACTCTCGACCTTGCACACTTTTAACCCCTACATTTTTGTGTAGAAAACATAGTTTCTTGACGTGTAAACTGTTAACCCTTCCAAACTTATACACTGAAGAACCACTAAATTCTCGGGCCCGGCCCGGCCCTTCTATATGTATTTCTGTCAAGTTACATCAAAAGAATCATATAGTCCTAATATTCTAACAACAAAAGACGATTCTACATCCTGTGTTCTTGCGTTTTCGTGCTGCTGTTTTGAAATGTGATGCCCAGAAGAGAGAGATCGCGTTGCAGCGAATCTGCATTCTTAAACTGAATACCAATTATGCCTGCTTCTTTTGCAGCCTCTATGTTTTTCATCCTGTTGCACATTGAACACAATATTATTACAACGATGATATAACTTTAATTGATGAAGTGATTCAGGAAGTCTTTAGTTTTATGCATGTGAACAAGTTTCACATGACTTTTGACCCGTTTGGCATGCTCAAACCATTTGATCAGTTTTCTTGTTCGTTATATCATTTAGTATCAGCCTCCGTTGTATGTAATGATGAAAAGGGCAGACAAACAAGTAAATTAGCGTGCTATTATTCTAACAATTTACAAGAACCTCGAATGAGAAGTGCAAGTGGTTTGGTCGATCTAAACTCAACTACCCAAACATGGTTATATATACAGGGATGGTTCAAATGAGAACCACACAATATTCAGGGACCATTTTAAAGTTTCATACCCATACTCCTAAATTTCATAATATAATGTTCGCTCTTTTGAAACACAAAAATTTCATACTTACGAGTTGAGATGACTTATAATATAATTCAACACTTCCTCACTCTTGACTCAAAGATAATATATTGTTATAAATATATGATTTTATTTTGTTTACTACAGAATCTGTAAATATGATAAGTGTTGTTGTAAAAGCATAAAATAATTTTATAGAATCAAAAAACAAATATACAAATTAATGAAAAGCTTTAGAATAGAACTGACATGTAAGTGTAGGATATTAGATAGCTAGAATACCTGTCATCAATAAAGACACAATTTTGTGGCTCAGTGTTAAGGTGCTGCAAAACTTCAGAATAGAATTGAGGATCTGGCTTTCTTTTACCTACATTTGAAGACGGGCATCAAACAGGAAAACATATGCTAGTCGTACGCTTCAAAATATACAAAGATGCGTAATAAAATTATTTTTTTTGGGTCAATTGAACCCAGGTCGACAAAAAAATATATATATCAATATAACACTTGCAAGACACGTTGAAATTTGAATTCCATCTACCTCCCAAAATGCACAAACTTTTTGGCTTTTAGCACCAAAATTGCAATTTTAACACACCCATTTTGACCCACTACCCAACCCATCCAGTGATCTTAGACAAAGATATTCTAAAAGGCAAAGGTGAATCTTGTCTTATAAATACCTATTATGCATGAACAAAATGTCCAAGATAAGTAGGAGGAAAGCTTCAGTTTGTCCTCAATCATTCTATACCTACAAAACAATAAAGTAAAGTGAACAGTCATGACAACTCAATGAAACTCATCAACTTGATTCATTAGCAATTTAGGATCCCTGGACTAAATTCTCTTTTTAATAAAATAATACAAATGGGTCTATATATTTTGACTTTCGACAAATTAGCATGTGACAAACCTTGCAGTTCAGCCATACCATATTGGGTAATTTGTAAAAGCATGCATCTCATAGCCATTTTCTTTCAGTGTACTAAGAAGTTCTTCAACACCTTCTATGTATGAGTATCCTTGATAAACACAACTTTTGAGGCCTGGAAGAGGTATAAAATGTTATAAAATCAATTGGATCATACAAAAAGAATAAAGACTATGTGCTTAATGGTCTTGTTTGTTGTCTAGAATGGAACAGACAAGGCAACGGAATTAGAATTGGTTGATCTATAGAATTGGAACGAGTTTTAACGTGAATTTTTGCACTGTACATAAAAATGATGTATCACTTAATCTCTGCTTTATATCTTACAATAGTAGTTATTGAAATTTTATGTATAAATATTACAAAACTGAAAAAAAGAGCACAATAAAGCTCTATTTATATTATAATAAAAGGCATGTTGGTCTAGTTACTTTGGGGAAAAAAAGAGTGAGCAATTCGGCTGACCCTAGGATGTTTGGATGTTAGCTTTGTTAAATTCACATGAGCTAATGTAAGATATGCTGTTGGATAACAGGATGTATTGTAATATTGAGGCAGCACTTTCAACCCTAACAGGTCAAGTAAGTAGAAAGAACTTTTAGTAAATGGTTTAACAGACCAAAAAGGTTGGAAGTCGTCCAAAGTGTTATTAAACAAACAAACAAACAAACAAACATACCCAGTAAATCCCACTCAAGAGCAGGGTCTGGGAGGGGTGGTTGGTGGCGAGTCTTTCCTCTATCTTGGAAGATAGAGAGACCGCTTCCGAAGAGACCCCCGACTCAGTAAGGAAAACAATAACCGTAACGATTATAGTATAAGGCATACAACACACAGGTAAAGATCACATAAAAGCTGAGAAATTGAGTACAACAAATACTCGTCAAGAAACGCGCGAAAGGGCAGATTAAAGAAAAGAGGGGTCTCGCTACTAAGTCTACGACTACCTTCCTACCCACAGATCCCGCTAATAGTCCTTAATTTTAATTCTACGCCTCCACGCACTCCTATCCTCGATCATGTGCTCAGAGAGGTGCAAGTCTACCATATCTCGCCTAATTACCTCTTCCCAAGTCAACCTAGGTCTACCTCTACTTCTCCTACCCTCTACGTTGATGTTCTCTACTGCTCTAACTGGTGCTACCAACGGCCTCCGCTTTACGTGCCCAAACCATCTTAATCTTCCCTCTCGTATTTTATCTGTGATACCAGCCACCTCTAGCCTCTGTCGAACCACGTCGTTTCTTATTCGATCCAATCTTGTGTGGCCACACATCCACCTCAGCATTCGCATTTCCGCGACCTCGATTTGCCTCTGGTGCGATTTCTTTATGGCCCAACAGTCTGTTCCGTATAACATAGCTGGACGAACTGCCACTCTGTATAGTTTTCCCTTTAGTTTTGCTGGGAACCTCTTATCACACAGGATCCCTGATGCTGCTCTCCATTTGCACCATCCTGACTGCACACGGTGAGCTACATCGTTGTGTATCTCTCCGTCCTCCTGTACGTACGAGCCCAAGTATTTAAACCTAGATGTCTGTGGTACTGTCATACCCTGGATACTTATTTGGGTGTCCTCTTCATTCCCCCCACTAAAGTTACAATGCATGTATTCCGTCTTAGAGCGACTTATCCTTAAGCCTCTACTCTTTAGTGCGGCTCTCCACTGTTCTAGCCTCTCGTTAAGCACCGTTTTAAATTCTGATATTAAGACAATATCATCGTCCAAAGTGTTATTATAGAGCAAAAAACCTCATATAAATTATTTTATCCATATTTTATTGAAATTATATTTGCAATACGCCATTCATAAAAAATTATGAATGTTCAGGTCATCGGCCTAGAACCTGTAAAACTGGCCAAATTAACCCATTACCCAACCAGCCTGACACACATTTGTCACATTTACCATAATATATAGTGGCATGATTGACATCCATGATTCATCATTTGCCATAAAGCCAATGAACAAATTTTCAGTTGCAAGGGATTAAATAAGGAGACATAGTCATTTAAAATGATCCTCTTGTTGATTCGTAACTCTGTAATAACCTACCTTCCAAGTCAAAATGCCTTCCATCTTTGAAAAATATCCTTGCTAGTTCCGCCTGAAAAATTCAACATTAACCACAATGTTCTATACATTTTGAATAGATCATAAACACCACTTTTGTACAGAGAAGCATATGGAAATATTATATAGATGGTGATTTATCGTTGATTAATCTGATGGAATCACAACAAAAGTCATTTATAATCCCAAACCAAAATAAAAACTTCTAAATATTTTAAAAACTACACTGTACCTCTTAAAGGTTTTATTTTAAACAGACAAAACTGCAAAAATAATAACACAAATAATGTCATGCTATGATGCTATACCTCATCAATGAGACCCTTCTCAAACTCGATCCAAGCTGTAGGATGTTTGCAGTCTAACAGTTCCTTCATCGACATTCTGCGTAAAACATTTTAAACTGCTGAAACTGTGACAAAAATTAATCCAACAAAAGAAATCAGAGCTGCATCTGATAACCAAACATTGCTTTTGCACTCATATTTCCTTTTAAAACATTAGTTTCCAACCTCTAAAGCTACTCTAATAGTGAAACTATAACATATTAACATTCATGATTCATCCAGTACAATTGTATTCCAAACCTAGCAATAACCCTATACTACATAAAATTAAACTATCCTTTACATAAGCCAACAAATATCAATTCTCAGGACATCAATATGTTCAATCTCCATACAATCTGATCATCATAAACTATCATCTTCTTAACTGTAATTGCTAAATTACGGTATTTCAAAAGCCTACAATACCTAATCCCCAATTAGTCCCCAAAACCACCAAAATCATCCATCAAGTTGAATTTTCTCACTAAAACTTCAAAATAAACTCATTAACCACATCAACAAGCATTCCTAACAGATAAACGAGTCTTCAATTTGTAATCCAACGCGTTAATTCAAATCATAAGTGACAGTAAACGGAGTCGATCAATCGATCCTGATGCTAAATTCAATCGTAATTACGATTTACGCAATTATAGAACAAATTACCCGAAGAATGCTGGAATATCGTGGTAAAAGGGATCGCGAACGATTGTGTCCATGATGTCGAACAGCAAAACGGGAAGTTTTCTTTCAGTTATGGCGGATGAAGAAGAAGAAGAAGAAGCATTGAGAGACATTTTTGTTGCAGGTGATTTGGGGGACGATGATCTGGAGATGAATGGAAAGCTCATGGTGATTACTTGATAGGGTTTCAATGGTGGAATCAGTGTTGCCATTGAAATTGGTTTTTTGTTCTGATTTTGATTTTGATTTTGACCCAAATGTCAAATATTAATATGGCTATTGGCTAACATGAAATGGATAAATCCAATTATTGTGAAGTGATGTTTGATTTGCTTCTAACCCGGTTAAAATGTCTGACCTATAGATCTGGTCAGTGTGTTTGATTTCGACTTTTTTGCGTCTGATCTGGTTTGAGACCATTTACCTATGTATATTTTTCCCCTTACCCGGTCAGTTTTGAAAGAACCCCTTACCCGATTATTACCTTCTGACCGAGTAAGAGATTTCAAACAGCCCCTAAGTCCACTTCTTAGGGTATTTTTTATTTTTATTTGAGTGTGTATCTTATAGTATATGAGATGAATGTGATTGAGGGAGAGAATTTATGGGGATCATATCGTGTTTTCTCATATTTTGAGAAACACGATACAACCCCCATAATTTTTTTAATATTTTTAAAAGTGGTTGTGAGTAGATGAGAGAGAAAAGATAATGATAAATGTAAAAAAATAAATTATTTAATTAAAAAGAAAAGAGAAAAAATAGTAATGTTTAATTAGACTCCATAGAAATTACGGGTTAACAAGTCGAACCAGATAAAAACTTAAAGATTTGGCGAAGATAGTTATTTTGTTAAAAGACTTCTAGCCGGTAGGTAGGAAAAAAACTTAATCAAATTAGTTATAGAGAAAGATTGTCGATATTAAAATGAGAAAATTGCAAAAATAGTCCATGTGGTTTGATCATATTGCAAGTTTGGTCCCCAGATTTTAAAAATTGCAAATTTAGTCCAAACATTTGAAAGTTTGTTGCAAATTTAGTCCCCACAGTTAGTGTCCGTTAGTTTTTAACGATCTGGGGACTAAACATGCAATATGGTCAAACTATAGGGACCAATTTTGCAATTTTCTCAAAAAATAAAAAAAAACTAAAAAATCATATAAAAATTAAAAAATTAAAATTTAAAAGTTCATATATCATGTTTAAATTGAAGAATACAAAAACCTTGTGAAAGTATAAATCCCAAAAACAAAAAATTAAATCGAACCACTTTTTATTTTTTTTAACTTTAATATGATTTTTTCAATATTTATTTTGAATTTTATAAATATTTATTCGATTGTATTTTTAAATTTTATTTAATTTTTTACTATAATCACATACTTCTTTTTCAATAATTTTCGCTTTCTCTTTTTACATACGTTTTATTATTTATTTTTATTTCGTTTTGAATTTGATTTTATTTTTTAACCTTTATTTTATTTTTTAAAAAATTATTGAAATTTGTTGTTGATGTTTATTTGAATTTATTATGTTTGATTTTAATTTCTTTCAAATTTTATTTGATTTTCGATTTTTTTTATTTTTTGAGAAAATTGCACAATTAGTCCCTATGGTTTGATCACATTGCATATTTGGTCCCCAGGTCGTTAAAAACTAACGAACACGAACGGTGGGGACTACATTTGCAACAAACTTCCAAATGTTTGGACTAAATTTGCAATTTTTAAAATCTGAGGACCAAACTTGCAATATGATCAAACCACGGGGACTATTTCTACAATTTTCTCTATTAAAATTTTAAAACTAAATTATAGACCACTCATACTAATGATGTTTCTTCGTGTCATCAATAAGTTTGTAGAGTGCGGATGATTTGTTGATAAAAAACTTTATTGTTTGTAACCTTTCATGAGCAACATCACGTTGTCAAGAATGTAATTGTTATATTGTCTTGTGATTAGAAGAAACGTGTATTGACCGTGACGTGTTTTAATATTTATATATTACTAATTACTAATTTTTTTATGCATAATAGTGTTGTATATTATTCATAGGGAGTTTTTTAAAAAAAATTTGACTTTTTACTTTTAATTCAAAAATTTTTATATTTTGCAAAATAACCTTCTAAAATATGATTATTTTTACTTTAAACCTAAAACTACTCATCATTTGCATTTTAATCTCACAAAATTTTATACTTTCAACTTTGACCCCTATACTTTTCATATTCTTCAAATTTTCGTCTTACGTTCGTTATATGTTTTGCAAGTTAACATGACACAAACATACATGTGCGACTAACCAATTTTACATTTCACTGTACGTATCATTCTAAATTCTGTGAGTTAACACAACATAACGTGTGAGCGTAATTTATCGTTTTTACGTCTATTTTCTCCATTTAACAGGTTCGTCTCAACGCGTGAGTCCTAAATCGACTTAGTTATATTTTTTATGTTTTACGTTTTGGTCTTATTTTTCCGTATTAACACATTGCAATTTCAATATTGATGGTCATTAATGGTGTTGTGACACTGATGTTATTTTCCATGATTTTACGCCCACCGCAACACGAGAAGCTTCATTCTAGTTCATAACCAAATTGTAAGTTAAAGGGGGAGGGATTTTCATTGTACTCATATTTGTACCCAAGAGGACTTATAAACTTAAACATGTTATCTAATCATTAATCAACTCATGGTCGCTTAAACATGTTTATAGGTTATATTAGTCGATCTAAAACCTAATTATTTTCGTATTATGTTTTTGTCGTGTTTCAGATAGTGTCAAGAGAAGCCTCCCCTACTTTAAATTAAATTAAGGAGCCAATAAAAATTTTTTGAACCAAATCCAGCCCAGCCCAATTTGCAAAGCTCGTTTAGCCCAAAACAACTCCTCAAAATCCAGTCCTACCTGGCCCAACTTATAATTCCCACGGTTTCTTTTTATTTCTAGTGGGCCGTATTTACCGGCCCAAATGTTCTTTTAGGTGCAATTCAATTGGATCTAATTTGAATATATTTTTCTAAAACTATTTATGGGCTGTTTGGTAAGAGACTACCTATTAATGGTTCATAGTTTATTAATCGTTAAAAGGTAACATTAATGCTGAATGTTTAAGATCTATCATTAAGAGGTAACCTCTTAATGGTTTATAGTCTCTTAATAGTTAAGAGATAACTCTAATGCTGAATGGTTAAGATGTATCAGTAAAAGATAACATATTAACCGTTCAGCATTAAGGTTGTATCTTAACCATTAAAAGGTTGTTAACCATTAAGAGATAACCTCTTAATGATCATTAATAGACTATCAAAGTTCAAACAACCTCTTAATCGCATATTTATCCAATACTCGATTAAAATTGCATATATTCCCATCTTTACTAAAATTTTACATAAATAAATATAAAAATCTATTAGATGAAAAACCGACAATTGTAAATTATATTATATGCAGTGTTTGTAGATAAATGATCATCTCTCAAGCAAACCCTTAGTGACCTTTGATCGGTGCTTGAAGATTTGATTCAATAGGCTCGGTGTGTTTAAACCTCTTAACTATAAAAAAATTCATCCTAATTTGCTTTTTATTTGATTCTATTGGTATGTTGCATGATTCAGTTAAAAAATCTTTAGAGTAGGAAATAAATTAAAAAAAAAACAATCTAGAATTAGATAGAAAATTAGTGTTAGTAAGGATGAAAATAAAGATTTTGCATGCTATGTTTGACAATATTAATGGGCTTGTTTTTTATGGTTCGATAGCAACCTGTAGATAATGTATGCAAATTTAATTGAAGATCGAGTATATATGCAATTAATTAGATTTGAAATGGGATATATGTAATTGTCTCATTAGAAAACCAATATTCCGGTGAGGAAAAACCAGTTTAGGAACCGATCCTGGCCTGATTTTGAAATTTGTTTGGGACCGTGCCTACCTATAAGATTGAAATTGGTTTATAACCCTCTACATTTAAATCGGTTTAAAAGTGATCCAGATCGATTCCAAGCTAAACATGTCATTTTCTTCTCCAAAAAGATGCTCCAAACCCAAACAAATTATGGTAAATAACGGTGTTGACCATCTTTGACTCAATTCGAACTGATTTCAACATGAAACAATTTAATCCTAGAACCCGATTTTTGCACCTCTAAACCAACATGCACATCTTCCTGTTTAAAGAAAAAAACAGTCTAATTTTACTTTTCTGATGTGCATTGTAGCCCATATTTGAATGTCAGTGTTAGGCAGAACTACAAAACAGACACCTAATAAATCTTTTTTTCTTATTCTTTTATCTAATTTCTTTTGAGAAGTTAAGAAATAAATCAATAATAATACATAAATGCAGTTTGAAGCCTGGCTCGTCTTTCATTTAGCATTTTCTTCTTTTTCTTTTAACAACAATTACTAAAAAATAATCATCAAATCTACATACCGTAGAATCTGAACACATAATAAATAACACATCATTTACCATCATATTATACCCTAAGGACTATTAACTGTATTGTTTCACTTTTACTTCATTTACTCCACAAGTTACAAAATATAAAAATAGAAGTATTCACACTAATATAACTAACATATATCTATTTTGGTCTAAATCGGTCTAAACGGTTCAGATCGAGTCGAAGTAGTGCAATGGAAACTCCAAACCAGAGTCGACTGATTAGGTTGGATTCGGGTTTCGAACCGGGTTGGCTTGAAACCAGTTTCTATGGTCAGATCAGGACGGGTTTGAAACCGCCTTCGAAACCCAAACCGATTCTTTTGCGCATCTATAAGAGGAAAGAGAGCCGATTCTTTTTCCCAGTTTTTCCCGGTTGACACACCAACGTCATATTAGGTTTATTCATTTTCCCTAAATTTTCTCTGTTTTGTAGGTTTCGTTCTAGTTTTACCTTAGTTTCTTTATGTTTATCAAATTAATTTATTTTTTAACTTTAATTTATATTTCATATTTTATAATAATAAAAATATTGTATTTAAGTAATCTTTCACTAGTTTAAAAAGTTACATAAAAAAATATTATAATGAAAATAACATCTAGTAGAGGAATTGTCATCCCTAGTGTTGTGACTTTTCCCGCTTTATTTGTAGTACAACTTCTGCATCAACTTGGAATACACCGAATGATCTTTTAAGATGAATTCCAAGTCTACTTGTAGTTGTTCTTCTAATATTTATTGTTATTGTCGTATCAATACAACCCGAACTTATTGTTCCCTTTGTATAAGACAGAACTTCTAGTCATGAAGTCGGGATCTATTTTCGGCTTTGGTTTGACTTAAGGCGTTAAAGTTCTCTATCTTTGCTACAAATTGTTCTTGTGACATTAGTAATGTTGTCGATCTCTTGTCTTTCCTAGTTGGTCTCTCGTGCTCTATGCTCTCCTCATTGTTGAGATTAATGTCGGGAAATTGAGCCTTCGAAGACATGATGTAGTAACTGGATTCTTTTATTTTATTTTTTGTCACTTGTAATACCTATTGGAGATATATTTGCCCACCCTGAGTGAGGCCAAACAACCGGTCACGCCCGTCATATGTGAAAAGCCTTTTTTCTTGTAACCCTTCTAGTAGTCTTAATTGGCTTTCCGAGTCACATATTACTCGTATCATTCCTAGACCACAAAGAGCCGACTTTTTTTTGTTTTGTAAAAAGCGTTTCACTCCTTCATTGCATGGTTAAGTTCCCTTAATTTTGAATATAGTTGATCAAGATTTCATTCATCATTTTTGTTTGAATGTTCATCATTTTTATTTTAATGTGAAAATGAGCGCTAACCTACAAAATAAAAAATAAGCAAATAAATAAAAATATAAATACCACAAATCAAAATATTGCAGGATCGGGTTTTGTCACTTAACACTTGTTTTCTCTCAAACTCACTTATAATAGTCACTCAAACAAGATGAAGCAATGTCTTTGACAAGAGTTGATAGTAATATAATAAGTAATCAAAGCAACAAGCAGAAATATTTTCAAGGAAATTGTATATATTACTTCTCAACTCAAGATTACAAGACACTTACAAGCATACAACATGAGTTACAATGAGAAACTATATATACTAGATCCTACAGCCGGTTATACTTGATACCAGCTGGAAACCTAAGACTAAAGCATATACTACAGTGCTATAGTTAAGGTATCTTAGATAAAGTATTATCTAAGAATATGGTAGTCATGACATGTCCATGACTTACCTTTTGTCACCAACTAAAGATGGCAACTGTACTTAACATGAAAAGGTAAACAGTAGATTAAAGTATGGTCAACTACATGGCTTTTGAGAAAACGCCATGCAGTATCTCAGAGATTTGCAGCGGACTGTCAGACAGACCATACTTATGTCTACTGGATAATAGAAGTGTCTTCCGAAGGTTAACTGGCTTCGGAAGAACAAGTTCTTCCGAAGCCACTTATACTTCGGAAGATGCTTCTATGCTTCCGAGGCTTTAAGGACTTCTTTATTCTTCGGAAGTTGACTTCAGAACTTTGTCTTCAAGTCTTGAACCTTCGGAAGTAGCTTCTTTACTTTCGGAAGTTGGAGTTCTCCTTCGGAAGTGTATTTTACACTTAGACTTCGGAAGAACTCTTTCTTCCTTCGGAAGTCCCACACTTGGCTTCGGAAGTCCTTTTCATGTAGTACTCAAAATCTTCTAAGTGATATGGTTTTGGTTGCAACAAGCCCTTATGATCCAACAAAACCCCCTAGGCTGATGCTACCAAAACTTCACTTATCTCTACTTCTCAAAGTTTTCAGCACCAGGGATAGAAGATATTTGTCTGTCTCTCTGTTCTTCCCGGAAGTGGTGCTGAGAAGCTTGTACAAGTCATTCGTGGATAGGAGATCCAGTCTATCGCTTTGAATGACGTGTACCCTTTGTTGTGACCCCCTGAAGAGAGTTAGTTGACGGGAGTTGTAGTCATACTCCCATCTAACTATGGACTCAAGTTCAGGACCTTCAACCATTTGAAGAAAGGCTTTGCCTTTGGTTGCTGATCCTTTCCTTTGCTCCTCCTCTCTCAGTTTTGACTCCTCTTCAACCTTGCTTCTTGCAGTGAGCTCGGCCATGTGAAGGCTGCCTAGATGATTTCTGATGTGAGCAGCTACTTCGGAGTTTGAGGGGTTGGAGAATGGTTTCTCTGCTAACTCAGCAATATCGAATCTGCTTAAGTGTAGCAGAGATGAGGCATTCAGCCTGTTAATCTCACCATTCTCTCTCTCAACAACAAAGTTGTGAGAAGAGTCTTCGAACCTCCACTGGACTATCTTCTTTCTGGGTACAAGAGATTGTCTTGGTACCCTATCTCCTTTCTTTGTGTCCAGCAGAGTCACCAGCCTTCTCCTCAGCCTCTTTTCTTCCTCATTTAATGTATCTGAATTGAGGCCAAAGAGTCTTGCGGCTTGGTCCAAAGTTCCTCTTGGTAGATCAAGAAACTCATCTCTTGTGAGGGAACTTGAGGATCCATCAACATAAGTCAGGTTGACTGTATCCTCCTCACAAGAGATGTCGCTCAGAGTAGTGCAGTTGATGAGCTTGGTTTTGATCTCCTTGAATTCCTCCATTGAGAGATGTTTAGAAGGCTGAGGGGATGGTTTGATTGGTTGTTGGGTAGTAGGTTAGGAGGTTGGGTTTGGGTAAGGCTTTAGTTGGATGATAGGTAGTTTAGGTGGTTGAGGTGAGGGAGTTGATAGATGGGAAGGTGTAGGTTCAGGGGTGAAAGGTTCAGGTTCAGTTTTGATTGGGAAGGGAAAGGGTATTGGTTCAGGTTGATGTTGGGTTTGGATATTTGGCTGAGAGGTGGCTTTGAAGGTCATCCCCTGTCCCCTTCTATACATCTCCTTTCTTCTCCCTGCACGAATGTCAGCCTTGATGTCACTGACATGTCCGTTGCAGAGTCTTTTCAGACATTGGACCCACTTGCCTGCCAGAGAAGCCGTGAGCTTAAGATAGTTCTTCATCCAAGCTTTGTCACCTATCTTCTTGGCGGCAGACAGTCCAGCCTCTTCTTCTTCTTCTTCTTTCACTACCAGCTTCTCCCTTGCAGCTTCTTTCTCTCCTTCTCCATTTGATCTTGCTCTTTGTTAAAGAGCCACAAGATCGTGTCACTGTTGTGTGGAGACAACTCCTCTTGAGAGAATCCTCTGGAGAGTAGGAAAGTGATCCTTTCTCTCCTGAGCTGCAGATCAGCTTCTCTTCTTTTCTCAGCCTTTCTTCTAAGGCCAACCTTGCTTCTTCTTCTTTTTGCTGTTTTTGCAGCAAGGTTGCCTTTTCAAGCTCTATCAGCTCCTCTAATGGTAAGCAGGAGTACATCTTCCGAGGCAGCCCCTAGACTGACTAGTCTATCAATTACCTCCACCCTTCTTCTATTGTTGATTGCCTCTTGGTTGGCTGCAGCTGCTTTTGAACTTGCAGCTAACAGTTTCCCAGTTGGCAGTCTTCCTTTCCTTTTAAGTTTCTCCAGCCTTTCTTCTTCCAGAAGCTCTTCCGAAGTCATCTTCCTTTTACCTTTAATGTCTTCGGAAGTGCTAGACTTTGGTGGTTCTTGGGTAGAAGACTCAGGTTGGATGGTGGAGGTAGGAGCTGAGGTCAATGCAGATGTAATGGCTAGTGGTTGGCTGAGAAAATCCTCCCTATTAACCTCAGATGCAAGTTCCAGAATTGCATCTGTGACTATTAGATCATCGGAAAGAGAGAACAGTCCTTCCGCAGCAGCAATTTCAGCTTCGGAAGTTTGAGTTGGTTCTTCCGAGGCTTCAAATGTGCTTCGGAAGCCCGAAAGTGAAAACACACCTTCTGTCCCAACTATTTCAGTTGCTGGGCCATCAGTCCTAGTTTCCCCTTCGAAATCAATCTCAGGTTCCATTTGGCCTTAGGTTGACCAACTTCCAACAACAGTGGTAGGAGGTGCATTCAACCTTTGAAGCTCTTGAGCTCCAAAGTATATCACAGACATATCTGGACTGGGTTGATCAATGAGGGACTCTAAAAGGAACTTGTTGAAGATCCTATTTAGATCCTGAAGCATCCTTTGATCCACTTGAATCACAACTGGAGGCTCTGGAAGATGGCGGTTTGTTGTTTTGAGCTCAGAGAAGTGAGAGCTTGACTGATGGAATCCTGTCTTTGACTTAGTTCCCAACACATTCTCCCCCTTTTTGGTAGCATCATCTTGAGAGGTAGATGAGCTAGAGGAAGAGGTCAAGGAGACTTGAATGGGTACATGCCTAACAGATCTCTCAATCTGTTCTCAGCTAGTTTTACCTTGAGACTTTCAATCTCAAGTTGCTGAGTGGCAGACCTATCCTCTAAAGTCTTAACCTTTGATTCAAGGTTTGAGACTTTAGAAAGTAGGTCTCTTATTGTGAGTTGCAGTCTTCCCTCATCTTCTTTGGAAGAATCACGGGGAGATGAGTAGGTAACATACCTAGTATGTTCATCCTCACCACCAGATGTGGTTTCTTGGCACCCTGGTTTCCCTTGCACAATGATGTCTCTTTCAGAGGCATCATAGGGCATGGTTGCCGTAGATTCAGTCTGACTATTGTTACCACTGTCCTGAGGATCCAATGAGGCTCCTTCAGTAGTGGCAGCTGAATCTACATGAGTCCCCTCCACATCAGTGGGACTCACCTCAGTAGGGCTTTGCTGGTGTGGGCTAGAGACAAGGGGTTCTCTAGGCTCTGTTGATCCTTAATGGGGTGTGTGGATCAACTTCATTGCTTTGGAGAGACATAGTCTCTTCACCAGCTCCGGTCAATAGATCAGTAAAAGAGAAGGAATGAAGACCTAAAGACCCGGGACTTTGATCAATGTCAAAAGGCATTGAGCTGTCCCTTGGTGGCTGCTCAGGGGAGTATAGAGACTCACCCTGAGGGCTATCAGCTGTGGTTATGGGCTCATGGGTCTGAGACTGAGGAGACTCAAGACCCATATTGAGGTCAATAGTGAAGGATTGGGGGACCTCTGGCTGAGTGGGAGCCCCTTGTTCCACTCTAGCCTTTTTGGTTTGAAGAGGAGGGACTTGTTCAATCAGAGTAGATTGAACAAGGGTTCGTTTGGTTCGTCTCTGATAGGTGACTTTTATTGGTGGAGAAGGTAGATTTGGAATGGTGAGGGTAGTTGCTGGTGTGGGTTCATCACCTGTGGGGATAACAGGGATGTCACCAGGAGCCATTGGCTCAATCATACCTGGAAGTAGTGCGGTATCCCTTCCAGTGTAGTTGGTAGACACTCTCTTCAGTACTTTGAAGATAGTCGGCCTCATTTGAGGAGCAGATAGAGCAGCTGAACAGACAAGCTTACTCTGATCTAGCTCGCAGTTGATTATGTGCTGTAGAAATCTGGGATACATAAAGAATGTGTCCCTTTGCAGATTTCCCATGAGGTTAGTCAGCACAAACCTGGAGTAGTTGAAGCGCAAGCCTTGTACCAACCCATGAACTAGGCACCCGAGTTCATAGGGAATTTGATCCCAACCCCCTGATTTGTTAGATAAGCAGTGGAGAACCACATGTAGCAGGAACTTCCACTTGTAGGAGAAGTTGAATTTGTAGACTGTAGACCTGCTTACATCTCCACCGTATCCCATTTGGAGATAAGAGTTATCTAACTCAGACTTGGGGAATTCCGTCGGTGCGCCTTCATCATGGAGCTCAAGATGCTCCCTGATGATTGTTCAGTAACGACCAACTCTTGGCCACATACACTTGACCTGATAGCACGAACCCCATTTAGGGTTTCAACCCGACTATTTGCCCAGAATTCGGACATTTGGTTGGTGTAAATGGTAGGGTTTGGGTTTACAGTCAGTGCTGTGTAATAGTGGAATATGAAGATTGGGCTAAGAAAGAGATAATATCAGAGAAATCGGCATCCCTTGAGGAGTCAAGGAGTGCGACTTGGTTGTTGTGGGTGAGGGTTAGAGCCATTTGGAAAGGTAGCAGAGTGAGAATTTCTTGAGAGAGAGAGGTAAATTGGTGAAGAAGAAAGCTTTTAGGGCAGTGAATTTGGTAAAAAGAGTGTAAGTGATTAACCGGAAGTATTTAAATGGGTGAAATGGCGGTTTAAAGGGTGGTTTGGATAAGATGATGTGAGGGTTCAGAGGATGATGTGACAGGGGCGGTAAGGTTAAGCCATTTGAAATAATCCGACATCATTAACAAAATCTTTATTTTTACAGAGTGGGGCCCAAAAGATTTCCGTTACACCAGTAAAATCCTTCTTCCGAGTATAAGGTATTTCCGAAGGTAAAGTTCTCCGAAGGCAAATGTATTTCCGAAGGTAATAAATGCTTCCGAAGATACATGTTGCTTTCAAATGGAAAGTATTAAGTGCTTCGGAAGTAGATCTGAGATTACTTCAATCGCTTCTTCCGAGACTTAGTATACTTCCGAGAAGAAAAATATCCTATGAGAAATTTGCTTCGGAAGTTATGCTAGATATCTTCCGAAGGCAAGTTTCTCTTCGGAAGACTTATACTTGGTTAAATAAGAAAGGATCTTTTTGTAACAGGGCTTAGATTGTATTGACATAAGACTTTACATATTGAAAAGGTTTTCAAATGAGATTGACTAGTCAATGTTTATCATCCCAATAGCTGTAATAAGATACTTAAATCTTTGTTCATCAAATGCTTTGGTGAACAAATCAGCATATTGTTCATTTGAATTGACTTTGACTAGTTTGATAAGATTTTTCTCATGAATATCTCTAATGAAATGATACCTGATGTCAATATGCTTTGTCTTTGAGTGCTTCCTGGATTTTCTGTGATGGATATAGCACTGTAGGAGTGCTCATGAAGTTGAATCCATAGTCAATCATCTGGTTTTGAATCCACAGCAGCTGAGCACAGCAACTTGCAGCAGCAATGTATTCAGCTTCAGCAGTTGATGTAGAGACACGGATTGCTTTTTGCATTGCCATGAGATGATCCTTCCACCAAGAAATTGACATCCTCCTGATGTTGATTTCTTGTTGATGTTGCAGCCACCATAATCACTGTCAGAGTATCCATAGAGATTAAAATCACTATTTCTTGGATACCAGAGACCTAACTTAGGTGCTCCTTTGAGGTATCTGAGGTTCTCTTGACAGCAATTAGGTGAGACACCTTCGGAGCAGCCTGATATCTTGCACAAATGCAAGTTGCAAACATGATATCAGGTCTGCTTGCTGTGAGATACATCAGAGAACCAATGATTGCTCTATACTGATGTTGATCAGTATCCTCCCCTCAGAGTCAGGGCATACTAAATCATGGTTTCTGGGGTATGGGTGTCCTTGCTGCTTTACAATCCTTCATATCAAATCTCCCTAAGATGTCATTGACATACTTAGATTGATTGATGAAAAACCCTTCCTTCAGTTGCTTTACCTGAATTCCAAGGAAAAAGTCCATTTTTCCCATAGAACTCATTTCGAACTTCTTCTTCATAATGCTCTCAAAGTCTTTGCACATTTGGTCATTTGAAGAACCAAATATGATGTCATCGACATAGACTTGAACTAGCAAAATGTCTTTCCCAGACTTTCTGATAAAGAGAGTCTTGTCAATGGTTCCTCTA
The DNA here is from genome assembly GCA_025215565.1 of Flaveria ramosissima. Lineage (NCBI taxonomy): Eukaryota > Viridiplantae > Streptophyta > Magnoliopsida > Asterales > Asteraceae > Flaveria > Flaveria ramosissima. The sequence goes on from CM046035.1 coordinate 15,986,661, forward strand.
GTGTAGCCGTTCTTCAGAAGAAATTGAGACAATGTCTCATACCACAGCCTAGGTGCTTGGTGCAGCCCATATAGAGCTTTATCCAATTTGCACACATAGTTTGGATGCTGTGGGTCTTCAAATCCTGGAGGCTGGCATACATAGACTTCCCTATCTATATCCCCATATAGAAAGGCACACTTGACATCAAGCTGGTAGACAGTGAAATTCTTGGATGCAGCATAAGCAAGGAAGATCCTAACTGCCTCAAGTCTTGCAACAGGTGCAAAGACATCAGTATAATCAATTCCTTCCTCTTGAGTGTATCCTTGAACCACTAGTCTTGCCTTGTTCTTGATAATCAAGCCTCTGTCATCTCTTTATTTCTGAAAACCCACTTGGTGCCTATAGGTACTTGACCAGATGGTAGCGGACATAGGTTCCAAACCTTCTGTCTTTTGAATTGAAGCAGCTCCTCTTGCATTGATTCAACCCAGCTACTATCCTTTAAGGCATCTTCCACCTTCTTGGGTTCCATTTGGGATAAGAAGCATGAGTACAGGCAGACATTCCCATTGTGAGTTTGTCCCCTTGTTCTCACACCCTCAGAGACTTCCCCTATGATGTTTTCAGCTGGATGAGTATTGTGAATTCTAAGTCTTGGAATCACCTCCAGCTGCAAAGATAGGTCCAAGTTGGACATATTTTGCTCTGGAGCTTGAATACTTGGTCCAGCTGTTGTTTCAATCTCATTCAATGAGGACTGATTGAATGAAAGAGAAACATCATCATTTCTTTGCTGTGAAGCATCATTAACAGTTGCCTGTTCCTTCAAAATGCTGCTTCCATCAGCTTGGTGTTGTGTAGGATCACCTGAGGAGACTTGAAGATCATCAGGTGAATCCCTTGTTGAAGTTCCACTATTTCTTGAAATGGTTATACTGTCAGATCTTTCAATAGTGGGAACTTGATTTGTTGTTGTTCTTGGAGAACTTGGAGCAGGTCTGGGAAGCTCAAACAGTTGATCTTCATCAGAATTGCCTTGAGCACCTGTTCCAGCTGAAACATTCTCACAAGATGGTTTAGAATAGTTTGGAAACAATTCTAAATCAAAAATATGATCAGGGCCATTCCCCCTAACACAAGGAGTGTGCTCATTAACTACAATGTTGGAGGATTCCTCAAATTGTTGGTTTTTAATGTTATAAACCCTGTAAGCTTTAGAGTGGGAGGAATATCCAACAAAGATGGCATCATCTGACTTTTCAGCAAATTTTGCTAAATTGTCTTTTGTGTTAAGTATGGTACACCTGCTGCCAAAGGACCTTAGAAAGCCAATGAACGGTGGCCTCTTGTTCCATAGCTCATAAGGGGTCTTTCCATGTGGCTTTACTACAAGAACTCTGTTCTGCACATAGCATGCAGTGCTGACTGCCTCTGCCCAGAATGTTAGAGGCAGCTTTGAATCAGCTAACATAGTCCGAGCAGCCTCAATAAGTGTCCTATTTCTCCTCTCAGCAACACCATTTTGTTGAGGAGTTCTAGGAGCACTGTATTGTCTGGCAATCCCTTTTGAGTTACAGAATGAGTCAAGAACAAAGTTCTTAAACTCAGTCCCTTGATCACTTCTGATTATTTTAACCTTGTGATCAACTTGATTTTCTATTTTAAGAATAAAAGATTTTAAGTTTCAGCAGTTTCATCTTTAGTTCTTAAAAAGAATACCCATGTAAATCTAGTAAAATCATCAACTATCACAAGGCAATATGATTTCCTTCCAATGCTCATTATACTTGTGGGACCAAATAGATCCATGTGCAATAAGTGTAATGGAGTAGTGATAGAGTTAACAACTTTGGATTTATGAGAAGACCTGTGTTGTTTCCCTTTCAGGCAAGCAACACAGTTATCTTTGCAGAAAAATTCCTTTTTAGGCAAACCATGTACCAAGTTATTTTTAGCCAATTTATTCATTGTCTTAAAATTGACATGACACATTCGTTTATGCCACAGTGTTGACTCATCACTATCAGCTTTGGAAAGAAAGCATGATACTTCTCCCATTGGGGAAGCATTGTTCATATCAAGCTTGTACATATCCCCTCTCCTGGGAGATCTAAGAAGCACCAATTCCTGAGGAATTGTCATCCCAGGTTTGAGGATGATGCACTCATGTTCTGTGAAAAGCATTTGATGCTTTTGATCACAAAACTGAGAAACACTTAACAGGTTGTGTTCAAGCTGTTTGACAAAATTAACTTTGTCAACTTTTAGTTTTCCGTTGGATATACTTCCTCTGCCAGAAATATATCCTCCGGCCTCACCTCCAAACTGAACAGGACCTCCATCATAATGTTGAAATTGTTGAAGAGAGATCTGTTTCCTGTCATGTGCCTGGAGCATCCACTATCTACTATCCAAATGTTGTTATTCTTGTCATATGGATGTCCCTGCACATAAGGTGAGAAAATTAGTTTTGATTGGAAACCCAAGCCTTTTTGGTCTTGGGTTCTTCCAATGAAAGTGACATGATTGAACCAAAATTTATGCATGGGGGTTCAATGGATGTCTTTGAAGAAGAGGTTTGGGCTACAGCATCTTCTTGATCTTCCATTCCATCCCTTGGTTGATCATAGAAGATGAGCTTGATGAAGCTTTTGCAGCTTGGCATTCTTCCGAAGCTTCTTTCTTTTCGGAAGAGACTTTCACCACCTTTTCTTCCGAAGCAGTCTTCTTCTGGGATGGTTTCAAGGGAACTCTTTTGTGAGTCTTTGCAGCTTTTACTTCCGAAGCCTTTTTCTTCTCGGAAGAAGAGTTTTCTTCCGAGACAAGCCTTGCTTCGGAAACAAGCTTTCCCTTTTTCAACACTTGAACCATCTGATATGGTCCAAATGTGAAACCTTCCCTGACTCCTTCTCTTTTAACATTATTTGCATAATGTGTGCTAGCAGGATTGTAATAACAATCTTTAGCCATGTGATTTTGCAAACCACACACTATGCATGCAATGTTAATTTTCTGGGAATTGGAGGGTTGCTGTTTCTTGTTCTTTTTCTCCTCATCAGCAACCTTTCCCTTTAACTTCTGATCCTTTGGTAGGACAGGAGTACTGGTATTATACTCCTTTCCTGAATCAGAAGGTCCAACCACCTGGAATCCTGCTGATATGAATACACCCTTTTGCTTTGGGTCTATCTTCAGCTTGGATTCAGCCACCTTCTTGGCAGTTTTTCTGGCTGCTTTAGCCCTGCTTCTTCTGGCTTTGGTGGTCAGAGATTGATCATCATTGGTCTGGGAGGGCTCAATTACCTGTTCCTTCCCTGTGATGGTCATGGTCTCCACAGTTGCATCACTCTTTGACTCTTTACAAGGTGGGTCAATAGATGGAACCTCTTGCTCTTCAGTACCACATCTTGGTTGTCTTACAGACTCATAAGAGTGTGGTGGAGCAATTTCATTGGTTCCCAACCCACTTTTGTTTTGATAACAAAGTTTGGAGTGAGAGGATGATGCAAGTATGGCTTGGAAGTTTTGCTCAGCAATAGCATACTTCCTGGCTTGAGCCTCAGCTGTGACAAGCTGGGCTTGAGCCTCAGTCAATTTGGATATTAAATCCTTGATTTGAGTCTTGTAGTTGGTGTGTTCATGTTTTAAAAGAGATACAGTTTTCTCTAACTCCTCAATTTTCTTTTGGTAGTCAGATTCAGCTCTCTTAAAATCAGATTTTAGCACATTTAAAGACTCAATATCGGATTTAATTTCCATATTGTAGTCCTGGTACAACTTAACCTTAGCAATGCAAGCAGGGGTACAGAGATGTTCATATACCTTATTTTCATCTGTTCCTGCCATGAGTGCTTGAGCAGGAGTCACATCTTGAACCATAAAGCTCCAGTCAACTTCTTGAGCCATAGCTGCAGTTTCAGTTGACTTCCCATTGGGCTTTGGTGTAGAAGGATGTGTGGAGGCCTGTGAGGTTCCCGGGTTGGACTTGGGAGCCTTGCATTCCCTTGCAAAGTGGCCAAGCTGGTTACAGTTGTAACACTTAGCCTTGCTTTTGTCAAACCCAAACTTGCTAGTGATTGGGTTTTGAGGGAATTGCCTTCCAGTTCTCTTAAAGAACTTCTTTGCTCTGTAGGTAAGGAGAGCCATTTGCTGGACAATGTCCACATACTCTATGTCATCTGGACTAAAGCACTCAAGATCATCAAAGCAGAACTGATGATCATTGGAGTGTCCACTCCCTGAGACAAACGCACAGCCCTCCTGAAAGGAGCTCTGCTGAGCTTGATGAGACCTTGGAGTCTCAGGGAATGTGATGTAAGGCCCAGATGAACAAGATGGCTGCTGGGTGTATGACAGGTACTGCTGAGACTGTGGGATACCTGAGCCTTCAGCAACCATTAAAGCGTTGCTAGCAGGAAGACTCAAGGGTCTGCTTGCTTGGTGACCCTTCTTGCTTTCCATTTCCAAACGGTATCCATCTAGGATCCCATAGAGTTCGGTCATGGTGAGAGTGTTTAAATTCTCTGTTCTCTTAATGGAGACACAGTAGAAAGTCCACTCATTGGGTAGAGCACTCATGAACTTTCTGGTAAGGTCTCTTAGTTCTTGAGTGATTCCCACAGATTGGAGGGAGGAGATAAGATCCATATACCTGAAGTATTGCTGGCTAAAAGTTTCTCCAGCAACATAGGTGAAGTTCTCGAACTGCTGCTTCAGTGAGTCCTTCTTTGAATCATTAGAGCTCGAGTACATCTGAGCAAGTGCATCAAAGAGTTCTTTGGCTGACTTGCAATGCTCAAACCCCACCATGATGGAGTTTGGGATTGCAGTCATGAGAACAGTCATAGCATTGCTGTCAATGTCGAGCCTCTTCCTATCTTCATCGGAATAGTCTTCGACATCCTTTTCGATCATGGCACCGTTTCCACCAGCAACTTTTGGCTTGTACGGGCCATTCACGATGGACTGCCACATCTTGCTATCCTGGTATCTGATGAAGCCTTCCATTCTTCTGCTCCAAGACCTGAAGTTTTCAAGATCGATGATAGGAGCTTTGGTCATCGTTCCCATTTCGACTTCAGATTTGTTGAGGGCCATTTTTGAGTGAGGTATAAGGAGGAGTGAAAAACTTGGTTGATTGGGATGGTAAGATCTTACAATCAAGAGCCTAAAAAGCTCTGATACCAATTGCAGGATCGGGTTTTGTCACTTAACACTTGTTTTTCTCTCAAACTCACTTATAATAGTCACTCAAACAAGATGAAGCAATGTCTTTGACAAGAGTTGATAGTAATATAATAAGTAATCAAAGCAACAAGCAGAAATATTTTCAAGGAACTTGTATATATTACTTCTCAACTCAAGATTACAAGACACTTACAAGCATACAACAAGAGTTACAATGAGAAACTATATATACTAGATCCTACAGCCGGTTATACTTGATACCAGCTGGAAACCTAAGACTAAAGCATATACTACAATGCTATAGTTAAGGTATCTTAGATAAAGCATTATCTAAGATATGGTAGTCATGACATGTCCATGACTTACCTTTTGTCACCAACTAAAGATGGCAACTGTACTTAACATGAAAGGTAAACAGTAGATTAAAGTATGGTCAACTACATGGCTTTTGAGAAAACGCCATGCAGCATCTCAGAGATTTGCAGCGGACTGTCAGACAGACCATACTTATGTCTACTGGATAATAGAAGTGTCTTCCGAAGGTTAACTGGCTTCGGAAGAACAAGTTCTTCCGAAGCCACTTATACTTCGGAAGATGCTTCTATGCTTCCGAGGCTTTAAGGACTTCTTTATTCTTCGGAAGTTGACTTCAGATCTTTGTCTTCAAGTCTTGAACCTTCGGAAGTAGCTTCTTTACCTTCGGAAGTGGGAGTTCTCCTTCGGAAGTGTATTTTACACTTAGACTTCGGAAGAACTCTTTCTTCCTTCGGAAGTCCCACACTTGGCTTCGGAAGTCCTTTGCATGTAGTACTCAAAATCTTCTAAGTGATATTGTTTTGGTTGCAACAGCCTCTTATGATCCAACATTTTTATTTCCTTTATTTTTTCTATTTTCTGTTTAAATTAAATATATGTTATTTAGCTGTTTATTAAAATCCTAAAAAACGTAGATCGGTTACGGTTTTAGAATTTTAGGGGGAGAATAGGTCAGCCAGTAACATTTGAAAAAAACGAGAGAAAAGGAGAGGCTAGCTGATAGAAAGTAGATCGTATCTTTGATACCGATTTAAAGACTTTGGAAAATGATAGTACACAGGAACAAATCAAGCGGGACTTTAAAAGTTTAAATTAGATAAGATGCCAAATTCAAAGTATAAGTCTGTGTAGTCTGAGCAATATAAAAGGAAAAATGATAGAAAACTGGTAACTACTAAGGTAACACAATGAAAGTAGACCTAGAGGTTGCTAGACCACAGATGATATGCCGGTAGATTCAACACAATAGATGATTAGACCTGACTGGTGATCTCAAGATCAAACTAAGTTGTTCAACTGACTGTGGGCTCCCATCTTATCACTGGTTAACACAATCAACAATATTCCAATAAGGGGTAACGAGCAAATAAATGCCACAAATGTGAGCGGATGACCATAAATAGAGCAAAGCACGAAAAAAATGAAAAGCAAATGCTATCAAGCTAATAACTTATGTTGTTGATGCGTTATGTGCAAAAGAAAAATAAAGATGCTCTAACAAGAAGATAGGTTGTGTGCCTCTCTGCTGTGCGATGGCACTGACCTGAGGATAAGCATAACTAGATATTCTAGAATTCGTTGTTGTTTGCCACCTCTCTACTGTGCGATGGCACTGACCTGAGGATTGGCTTCTCTTTGAAAGCTCTAAGAATAGTCTCTTCTTGTCAAAATACCCATAGACCGCTCAAAAGCTCCTGAGGAATGTTGATTACCATATAAGCGTGGGATCCGCAAATGCTGGTTGAAATAATTAAACCTTAAACTATCACCAATCTGTGTCAAAAGTCTGTGTATGGATTTAAGAGGACAAATATACTGACAATTATCATGGCTACAATTCTTGAAAGTCCAAATCAATGTGAGAATCTAATAGTACCAGTATGATTTCCTAAATTTGCTAACGACTCTGGATGAACACCAAGAAGTGAGCATCAAAATGTTTTGATAACATGTCCCAAATGATTTGATTTTCCTGTATGATTCAAAAATTGAATTGGTCTAGTCATGGTCAAACTAAATTGAAGCTGCCTATTCCGGAACCGAATCCAGTAGATTTCTATCTTAGGATTTACCTCTCACAAAAAGTCAAAAACAAGTTTAATTTTTGTACTTCAGTTTAATTTTCTATTTATTTAGTCAATTCAGTTTGTTTGATATCGGACTACATCATGGAATTCACTAAGGGAGTAAATCACCTAAAAGGGTCATGTCTGAGATGACCACATGTGCTTTCAAATGGTAAATTGGTCACGTCTGAGGTGACAAAGTGTTTAAAAGGATCACGTCTGAGGTGATCAAAAGTTTTTCAAGTTAAAATGATCATGTCTGAGATGATCAAATGTTCATAATGTTATTTCAATAGTTTAAAAGGGTTTAAATGTTAAATGGTCATAAAGGCAGAAATTTTCATAAGTATGACCCATTCGCACGACTGGACCATGAGTATGCACCAATCATGCGAATGGTTCATGCTCATGGATGAAATAGCCGAATGGACATGAGTATGAACCATTCACCCGAATGGCTTATCAGACTGATCCATTAGACCGAATGAGAGTGTGCGAATGAGTCAGTCGACCGACTGAGCTTCAGTCGGCCAACTTAATGTGCGAATGAGAGTTTGCGAATGAGTCAGTCGACTGACTGAGCCTCAGTCGGCCAATTGAATGTGATCGACTGAGCCAGTCGCCCGACTGAGCTTCAGTCGCCCGAATGAACTGAGCGAATGAGGCCAGTCGGTCGATTGAACTCAGATTCAGTATTTTAAGGGCCATAGTCGATCGCATTCTCATCATCACTCTCAATCGCCCCTATTTCGCATATTGTACCGTTACGCTGTCCAAATTTCTTTAGACCTCGTTTATACATTCTTCTTGATCTTCTAACGTGCGTTTGCATTTATACAGGTATAATAAAGTGAAATCTCACAGAAATCAGAAGAAATGATGCCCTAATTTGTGATATTCGATTGAAACAAGAACCGGACCTTAAATGACCAAATAACCTACTGAAACTAAGTAACATGTTAAAAATAAGTCTAATAGGTTATTAGTTATGAGATTGCGAGTCTAAAGAACCATTAAACCACGTTTAATTACATGATTTGGTCAAGACTCGAACCTCAGTCGACCGAACAGTGGGTCATGCGACTGGTCGTCCGGATGAACTCCAATCGCACGATTGAGCCTTGCGATTGGGTCAATCACCCGAATGCATTATGCGAATGAGCTCAGTCGGCCGACTGAACCAATCGCAGGCTCAGCTAACAGATTGAACTCAGTCGCATGATTCATTCACCCGAATGAGTTCAGTCGCATGATAGGACAACCGACTGACCTCAGTCGCATGATTCATTCGCATGAATGAATCAGAACGAATTCAAACAAGATACTTAGAACTGAATTGAGATATGTAACTTTCTAATGTTTTTGTGTCTTGTGTTTCAGATCAATGGCTGATAGATGGTCTATCAACCCTAAGCACAATATATGTGCTCATCTAGACCATACTACTCAGAATGGTGCCGAGTTTACAGAGATCATTGCTTTTCTTAGGCGATCAAGGATCCACAAGGCCATCTCTACTCCATGTACTCCCTACATGTCTTTACATTAGGCCTTCTGGGAAAATGCTTCTGTTGATCGTTCACGTGAGCCATACAGCATACGAAGCTCCATCTGTGGCATGGATATTGATATTACTGCTGCTGATATTCAGAGACTACTTGATCCGGGGGGCGATACTCATCACCCCACCAGACTTCACCCGCTTATGGTGAGAGGATGTTTCCTGAGGATTAAGTACGCTAGGGACATCAACTCAGGTGTGCTCAACAAGAGCAATCTGTGTCCCCAGTATAAGTACTTAGCACATGTTATTCTAAAGTGCATTGCTTCCAGGAGGGGTGGGTTTGATGATCTTTCAGACCAGATTCAGAATGCCTATGTGGCACTGGTGCTGAACCACCCCTTTAGCTTCTCGAGCATGATCTTCTCTTACTTTGTGGAGAATCTGGAGGCGAAGGGTAAGGAGGGTTTTTGCATGTACCCCAGATTCTTGCAGCTGATCTTCAATGAGAAGCTGCCATCCCTTCCTAAGGAGCGCCACAATGTTGTGGCTTTAGAGATCATGGACGATACGACTCTGGGTCGTATGAGAGTATACCGGGGTAAGCAGGTAAAGCCCCAGGTAAAGGGACTGATAGGCCATCTTGCCAATAAGAGGTACATGGCACCTGGTAGACATCAGTGGCGTCACGTAGACAGCGACTCAGATGATAAGCGGCTACTGCTCCCAGAGCACGACTCTGATGATGATGATAGCGGGGATGCTGGAGATACCATGCCCACTCGACCAAGGGGCCCCACTACTGATAGTACATCTCCGGTATCTGCCCCCACTAGAGATATAGCAGAGTCTGCTGGGTTCCACTAGGATTTTATACCTGGTGAGGAAGAGGAAGAGTCAGATGAGGAGCCACTAACACGGACTGTGGGAGGTAAAGTCGTTCCCACAGAACATGGGCTCCGAGCGGTTGGTGAACGCCCAGGTGGATCGGAAGAGACTGATGTTGACCCTACATATGCTCCAGATCCGTCAAGTCGTGTTCTAGGGGGAGCATCCTCCTCGACAGGATCGAGGAAGAAGAGGATGGCTCAGCCCCACGGCATGAAGAAGAAGAAGCGCAGACTCACCTTCATCACCACCACAGCCACCACCTCAGCCACCACCACTACCACCTCTACAGCCACACCATCTGTTACCACAGCCACCACCACAGCCACCATCCCTACCACCATTCCTCCTAACACCGCTACCACCCTTCCATCCACAACCACATCATTCACACCTACATCACCACCACCATCATCTAAACCTAACCCGATCTTCACCACTGCCACCACCACCACCACTAGCCACCAAGCCGGGCCATCATCACATCCCACCCATCTATCTGGATCACCTTTACCTCCCAATAGGGTAGAGGAATAGCTCTCAGCACTGAACCGTATGGTGCTGAGGTTGCTGGCAGCCGATGACGAGAAGACAGCTCAGATTCGTCAGTTGATAGATCTTACAGCTGCACAATCCCAACAGATTTCTCAGCAGGCTCAGCTGATTGAGCAGCAGGAACAGCAAATGGCTGCTCAGAGCCAAGAGATTGCATAACTCCAGGAGCATAAAGTTATATCAGCGAAGAAGATTGAGGAGTTGGAGGATGCCAAAAAGACTATCATGCTCAAGCTCAAAGGAACTAAAGATGAGCCTCTGAAGATAAAGGAAAGAGATGGTGATGATGATGGTGATGACGATGATGAGGATGAGGATGAGGATGAAGATGAAGATAGTGATGATGATGAAGCGAATGATGAAGAAAAGACAGAGGAAAGGCAGAATGATGATGATGATGAAGGAGGAGATGCAGCTGCATCTGCCTCAGCTCAGGGTCAAGAAAGACGTTCGAAGAGAAATCAAGACCAACGAGCTTCTTCTTCTGCCTCACCTACTGATGAGCCAGCTATTGAGGACAAAAGTAATGATTAGACGCTTATGTATTTGATAGCTTTTGTACTTGAATCATGTATTAAACTTATGTACTTAATGTTTATATAATGTTAATGTATTTCTATTTTGATTATTAACTAATGTTTGATGTGTTACATGTTTAAATCAAGCAGATCCAAACTTTCAAAGGGACGAATATGATGTTGCTCCCCTTCAGCAGGTCAAGACTCAACTGACTATGATTCTTGATCTGCAAGGGATCATCAGGAGATCAGTGAGTTATACCCCTGAAGAGGGGGAAATAATTCATGATCTTACAAATGAGCAACTGGCTGAAATGTTCAAGCTGAATCCTGATGAGATTATCAAGGATGCTCCATCTTTTGAGTCTACCAGTGACGAAGAGTTGAACGACATTGATGAGATAGAAATCGAGGACGTCACAGCAGAGCATTATCCTGAGTACGCTGACAACGAGGGAAATGTGGTCCCAATCTGGGTGAATCCCTAGTCAGTGATACATTTGAGATATCATGCTCAAGCTCAAAGGAACTAAAGATGAGCCTCTGAAGATAAAGGAAAGAGATGGTGATGATGATGGTGATGACGATGATGAGGATGAGGATGAAGATGAAGATGAAGATAGTGATGATGATGAAGCGAATGATGAAGAAAAGACAGAGGAAAGGCAGAATGATGATGATGATGAAGGAGGAGATGCAGCTGCATCTGCCTCAGCTCAGGGTCAAGAAAGACGTTCGAAGAGAAATCAAGACCAACGAGCTTCTTCTTCTGCCTCACCTACTGATGAGCCAGCTATTGAGGACAAAAGTAATGATTAGACGCTTATGTATTTGATAGCTTTTGTACTTGAATCATGTATTAAACTTATGTACTTAATGTTTATATAATGTTAATGTATTTCTATTTTGATTATTAACTAATGTTTGATGTGTTACATGTTTAAATCAAGCAGATCCAAACTTTCAAAGGGACGAATATGATGTTGCTCCCCTTCAGCAGGTCAAGACTCAACTGACTATGATTCTTGATCTGCAAGGGATCATCAGGAGATCAGTGAGTTATACCCCTGAAGAGGGGGAAATAATTCATGATCTTACAAATGAGCAACTGGCTGAAATGTTCAAGCTGAATCCTGATGAGATTATCAAGGATGCTCCATCTTTTGAGTCTACCAGTGACGAAGAGTTGAACGACATTGATGAGATAGAAATCGAGGACGTCACAGCAGAGCATTATCCTGAGTACGCTGACAACGAGGGAAATGTGGTCCCAATCTGGGTGAATCCCTAGTCAGTGATACATTTGAGATATCATGCTCAAGCTCAAAGGAACTAAAGATGAGCCTCTCAAAGATAAAGGAAAGAGATGGTGATGATGATGGTGATGACGATGATAAGGATGAGGATGAAGATGAAGATGAAGATAGTGATGATGATGAAGCGAATGATGAAGAAAAGACAGAGGAAAGGCAGAATGATGATGATGATGAAGGAGGAGATGCAGCTGCATCTGCCTCAGCTCAGGGTCAAGAAAGACGTTCGAAGAGAAATCAAGACCAACGAGCTTCTTCTTCTGCCTCACCTACTGATGAGCCAGCTATTGAGGACAAAAGTAATGATTAGACGCTTATGTATTTGATAGCTTTTGTACTTGAATCATGTATTAAACTTATGTACTTAATGTTTATATAATGTTAATGTATTTCTATTTTGATTATTAACTAATGTTTGATGTGTTACATGTTTAAATCAAGCAGATCCAAATGTTCAAAGGGACGAATATGATGTTGCTCCCCTTCAGCAGGTCAAGACTCAACTGACTATGATTCTTGATCTGCAAGGGATCATCAGGAGATCAGTGAGTTATACCCCTGAAGAGGGGGAAATAATACATGATCTTACAAATGAGCAACTGGCTGAAATGTTCAAGCTGAATCCTGATGAGATTATCAAGGATGCTCCATCTTTTGAGTCTACCAGTGACGAAGAGTTGAACGACATTGATGAGATAGAAATCGAGGACGTCACAGCAGAGCATTATCCTGAGTACGCTGACAACGAGGGAAATGTGGTTCCCAATCTGGGTAATCCCTAGTCAGTGATACATTCGAGATATTGGATCAGATGGAGCAAGAGTCTGAGAAGATTGAAGAACAAGCCCAAGCCTCAAACGCCGATGTTGATATCAGAAAGGCAGAATGGGCTGCATGCTTCGAGGAATCCGAGCCCAACGCGCTGCTCCTAAACAGAATGTCTACACCAAGCTCTACAAAGTGAAGAAACATCACAAGGTGTCAGGCAAGATTATTGCGTGGGCACATTTTAAGGATCTTAATGTTTATGCCATAAAGAAAGAGAAGGGTATTGAGTACTTTAGATTCCCACATGATCTAAAGACTCTACCTGGTTTTGAGCTCAACCAGCTGGCTAAATTGAAGCTACTATATGTTGACCCGAGGAAAATAGCAGGCTAGTTTGAGGCTGCCCTGAAGAAAGAGTACCACACCAAGTGGGTCAACTTCAAACCTCAACAACCTACGAGGTATATCAGACGTTCTGAAGTTGATCCCATAACTGGTAAGCCCAAGATAGTGCTGAAGTGGGGTCCCCTAAGAACAATGTCAAGAATCCCTCTCAGGGAAATGCACAGGACTTCACTCCACACTTTAAATGGTGGTACTATGATTGGTGAACAGGGGAGGCAGTCATAGTTCTGAATAAAGAGGGAGAAATGGATACCATCAGGGTGTTTGACCCGATGTGGCTCACTAACTTGTCTGCTGATGATGTATACACATTGTACAAGTGGCCACTATTCTATGACACACAAGATATTGTACAAGCCCTCCAATTCCAAAATGTCATACGACTCTGCTTTGCGTTTGAGATAAACGCAGGAGTCACAAGAGGAAAAGTACAAGAAGTATGAAGAGGTGATGCAGAAGGTAAGACATTAGATAGATCTAGGTTCAAGGGGGAGTTTGTTGATACATATGTACCTAGATCCTGATATGAATGTAATATGTCTTGATTGTCTTACACTTATGTAATGCTTGGGTTATTAATGAAATGAGAATGTTTGGTTGTGATTTATAATGTTTAATATTTCATTAATGAGTTGATATTGACTTGATTATATAGGTTTGTGTTTGTTTGAATTGATACACATAATGTTATATTAATGAATACATTCAAACTTAGCAATATGAAGTTCTCATACGAATGGCCAATGCGAATGGACCATACGCATGAACAACTTCAGGCGAATGACTCAGTCGCATGACTGAACTAGGAGACTGGATCAGTCGTATGATTGTAACATGAGATTGGCTCAGTCGCACGATTGAACACTCAGTCGTGCGAATGGATCAACCGCATGGCTCAATCGCATGACTGAACCATACTAATGGTTCAGTCGCCCGAATGAGCAACCCTAACCTATAAATACCACCTAATTCGTGGAAAAACGTAAGCATTCATTCCAATTCGACTCCAGACGTACCCTAGCCGTCCAGAAGCCTCTAAGTTCGTACTCCAAGTTCATAGAACGCTGTAGATCGATTCCTAATCGATTCTTGACGTTAGATTCAATCCGTAATTGTTTCTACGTGCGTTCTCACTGATTGGATTGCCAATCAAATAGGATTCCGCACTATTTGGTTTGGTTAACACGTTAATCAGTTGGTGTTTTGTTCAAATACCAGATCCTAACAATGTCTTAGAAAACAAATAACTACTTTAATATATTTACCTTCGGAAGAAATTTCAGAAATATCTTCCGAAGCTTAAATTTTACTTGAGTACTTGTATGTTTTTGAAGAACAATTTTATTCCGCAAGCAATTCACTCTCGAAAGTTTTATTCTCCTTAGAATAAAATCTCTGAGTATTAAATCTCTTCCGAAGAAAAATTTTCAAAACTCTTTGGAATATCTACCAAAGTCATTTTGCCTTAGGAAGCTTTTCATCAACAACTTCCGAAGCTAAATTACCTTCGTAAGCTTTTTCAGCTTCCAAGAAAACTACTTTTTGGGCAAAAGCAAACTACTTTTCAGAGGTGGGACCGACATCCGGATTTCAAAGTTTATCCTCTTTCATTAACTTTGTCTTAAATCCATTTCATATATATACCCAACGGTTCCCCCCTCTTTCAATATCTTCTTCATCTGAACTATTCACAAAACCTAAATTCACCCACAAACCGCCGTTGTTCTTCACTTTCTTCGTCCTTAAGCTTTCTGAAATGGCTAACCTAAACCGCAGAAACAACCCTGATTTCTCCATACAACTTCATAGGCAGCATAATCTGGTTGCCCTGTTGAACTCTGAGAAAGATGCTAGTTTCTCAGAGGTTTGTCAATTCTTGACTCTATCCAACTACTTCACCTCTCTAACCATTGATCCTACTCTCTATGAGGATCATCTGCTTGAATTCTGGAAGACCTGACAAGAGATCATTATGGATGGGGAGAAGGCACCGTCTGCCACAGTGCAAGGGAGGACAATCTTCATCACTCCAGCCATCATCAACACTCATCTTCACCAGGATGATGAAGAAGGTGAGTTGTCCTTTCCAAAGGAAGCAGTCAATCATTCCTTTGAGCAGATGGGCTATGAGATAGATTTCTCTGTAAAGACATTCAGGAAAGGGAAAGTCTCATCCTAGTGGACGTACCTGCTTCATGTGGTCATCCACAGCTTGTCCAATAAGCATGGGAGGTGGGAACAAATTCTTGAGGATCTCTCCTTCATTGTGCATGGAATGGTTCAATGGGTCAAGTTCAGGTGCTCTCAGTTTGTCTATACAAATTTACTTGCTAATTTGAACTCCTTAGAATATTACATGTTTTCTAGATATATTCAATACATTCTTAACTGTGAACTGGGCTCACAGTTGAGGAAAACAGGTAATATTTCTTAAATTGGGACAGATGAAGCCCGTTATCTTTAAAATCATGAGAAAGCCAACAGCCCTTGTCCCCTAAATGTTAGAGCTCATTGCTCAAGGTGACAATCTAGCAACACAAGCTAGTGTTGAACCCACACCTTCTACATCTCAACCTACCAAACAGCCTCAAATCACCCTCACCTACCAAAGAAAATCCAAACGAACCCCTGCCCAAGCTATTGAGCTTGTGCAGGCCCCCATATCATCACCCTTACAATAGGAAGTGGACACTGGAGCTCCCACTTCTCCTGAGGAGCAAACCACTCCCATCTCTTCAAGAATAAGTGCTGAGGTTCCTCATGCTCAGTCTGATGAGCTCATTAGCCCATCAGCCTTAAGCCTTCACTCTGAGTCTCAACACTCAAGTGAACAACCTTCAGGGGAAAGTTACCAGCCCCAGCCTCTAGATTTAAACCAACCCATTCCCAACCTAGAATTCTATAATGATGAAGACATAAGATATAGTGAGTACCATGAGTCTCTCTACTCCTCCCCTACTCAAAGAGAGATGAGTGCTCCTGATTCTCCTATGCCTAGCCCACATCATTCACCCATTATTGAGGTGGATCTCTCTGAACCTGTTTAGGAGGTCCATATGGAAGAGGCTCTCACTTTTGCAAGTGATTACATCATTCAAACCTCAACCATGGCTACTCAGCCTATTGACACTTCAACTGAAGTTGTTAGTAAGCAGTGGAAATCCAGCAGCCAAGAACCTTATGTTGGTGGTGAGAGTGAGGACCTTGGTCCAATTATCTCATCCCCCAATGATTCTTCTGATGAAGATGAGGGAAATTTGAGACTAAAGGTGCAAAAACTATCACAAACATGCACCTACCTAGTCTCTAATGTGAGTCACTTGGAATCTCAGGTGACTACCTTACAAAATAGGGTCAATGATCAGCAACTTGAGATATCTTATCTCAGGGAACAACTAGCTGGGAGACCTTTAAGGAGAGCTCATCCAGGAACACAAAAACCTATAGATGTGATTGACCTAACTCCTAGCTCACCTATACAAGAGGGTGATGCTACCAAAAAAGGGGAGAAAGTCATAGCAATCCAAGAACCTGGGAGTTCTTCACAAAGTATGGACATTAAGGACTCACCATCCTCACTTGCAAATGTTCATACTCACCAACTTCCTCAAGTTCACATTGATGTGGACTCTCTAGACTCTCTCATTTAGAGTCTCTTTGAGGAAGGCATTTCAAAGGCTATGCCATCTCCACCCCAAGCAACTTCAAACTCTATAATTGGGTGGAGTATGATGCTGACAAAGGAGCCTTCATTCTTCAAAGATTTCAAGGGCAGCAAGAAGTCTTCAACTTTCAGACCTTAAAATACTATGAAGGTCTTGACCTGATCAACATGCCACTTGTCAATCCAAGCCAATCTAGGCAAGCTGGTAGGCTGGCTCAAAGGATTCAAGACAGGATTACTGAAGAGTTCAGCTTAAGAAGAAGACAAAGGCAATTACATAATGTCATTGGTCAAATAGATGTTGAGGCAGACCCTGAGATTAGCTTCAAAGAGAAAACCTTGACTGAAGGCCCAGTGATAGAGCTTTAGAGCCCTGTCACACCTACAACTAAATTCAGCAATTCATTCCCTCAGTGACACACCTGCTGGTGAAGGTGTATCATAGCCTCTCTCAGGCCAGAGCTTGGATGCTACACCAGGCAATGAAGGCCAAATCTCTCTCCACCCTGTGTCACAAAGGTCTTTGGGTGACAAAGGGAAAAGGATAATGACTCCTGAGGAGATTGAGGAGGAGGAGAGAGAGAGGAAGAGGAAGCTAAGGGGAGAAAGTTCCTTTGGGTCTTCAAGATTCATGCAAGCTACAATTAGGGCTGCCCCCAGACCAAACACTCAAGATGATGAGTTAAGGGCAGTCAGGATTACTTACCTGCAGACCCAAAACTAGGACATTGATGAGATCATATCTCTCCCCTTAGAGGAACTCAATGAACTGGCTGACATGGAAGTGTCAAGAGAGATGAATGAAGCAGAAGATGTAAGGTTGCTCCTCCAAATCAAAGAAGAAAAGAGACAGAAAAGATTGTACAAACATGTTCCTACTCTCTACCCAGTTCAAGAAAGCCTTGTGCAAGAGATTGTGGCAACTCCACAAGAACCACAGGTAGACAAAGAAACTGACAGGCAAAATATGATAAAGCTGCACTTCTTTCCTTGTCCTTTGACTATATTAAGTTTGAGTATCTCAAATAACTTGAACTTGAAGTACTCAAAAAACAAAAGGCAACAAAGAGAAAAATAAGGGAAGAGGCTGCAAAGTCAAGAGCCATCATCCAAAAGAGTATGAAGAAGTCTAGTGACAGACAAAGGATGATGAGCTTCTTGAAGCTGTATGGATTCTCTAAAAGGGGACTTGGCCTAATGTCTCTACCCATAATGGATGAGCACATAAGGGTGATCAAGAAGAAGATAAAGAGAGGAAAGCTCATTGACTTACACTCCCCACCAAGTCAAGTCCTTCCTGAAGTGGAGGTTAAGGTTGAAGAATCTGAGACAACACAACTTGGACCTCCTGCTGAGTCTAAACAAGCTTCATCTTCTGATCCATAGTAGGGTCAAACTCCCTCTCCTTTTGAACCTGTGAGGGAGGAAGACCCAATTGAGAAAGATAAGACTGAACAACAAGGTGCTGCAGGCCAGTCTTCTCAGTTAAAGTTTTCAAAGAGGAGGAAAAGGATGAACTCTAGACCCAAGTCAAAGAAGAAGAAGAAGTTAGAGTCATCCACCTCCAAGCCTCAGGATGAATCAGATCATCCTGAGAGAGTGCATGAAGAGGCAGCCCAATAACTCCAATTCAAGTGTCTCCTCTTGCATCAGAAAGACCCATCTTATCCTGGACCTTCACAACTAATCCAAAAAGATGGCATGTGATCAGAGATCAAGGCGGTGAAGATGTCTACACATGACAAGACCTGTTCAACCTACCTCTGCATGATTTCTTTGAGATGAGAAGATACTATGAAAGTCTGAGTGATCCTGACCATGTTATGAAGAAGGGTATGGTCATCATCATGATGAGGACTGTCAACATCTAATGTCTTCAAATGTTTTGGTAGCATCAGCCTAGGAGGAGTTTGTAAGGTTTCATATAAGGCTGATGCACCCAAAACATTCAAAGTCTTTCCTACATGCATGCACTGAAGTATACAGTAGAAATGCTTCGGAAGTTTTGCACTCTGCATCAGAAATATTCTAAGTGTAAGCCAAGACCAACATCTTCTAAAGCCAAAAGTAAAGTATTCTGAAGCTTCAAAGACAAAGTCTTCCAAAGCCAAGAAGTGAAGACAGATTTCTTCCGAAGACTTTTAAAAACATGCTTTATCTGATGTACTTTATCATAAAGTTGGACCATCTTTCCGCTGCAACTCTGTTCACTCACCAACATATATAAAGTGGTGAAAAGGTCCATGCTTTTGTGAACTGTACATTGAGGTCTTGAGTTTGTGCTTTCTACATTATGTACTTTTATCCTTTTTGTAATACATTAGGATGTGAGCTATGGCATGTCATAGTCACTAGTCAAAAGGCAATCTGCCTTTTGACTCTACATTTGATTTTGTTGTCTAGTTCAAATGTTTCCAGCTGGTCTTCTAAGTATGGCCGGTTGTAGGATGTAGTATAAAGTATCTCAGGTCCTTGTAACTTTTTTTCATGCTTTGTAATACTTGTAAAGAACTTGAGAGCAATATACAACATTCTTGAAAACCAATATTTGTGTTGTTTGCTTCTTGTTCTGTCTCATACCTACTTATGTTCTTAGTATCAAACTTATAAGTTACCAGTTCCCTATTTGATCTGTTAAGTATTCTAAAGCTCTCTCCTTATTGTATGTTGTGTTGTAAGTGATCATCCTTGAACAGTCCTGCAAGGAGTATTAGTACAAATCTCGTCAACTAACTCTCTTCAGAGGGCCACAATAGAGGGTACATATCATTCAAAGTGACAAACTGGATCTCCTGTCCACGAATGATTTGTACAAATTTCTCAACACCACATCTTGGAAGAACAAAGAGACAGATAAATATCTTCTCTTCCTGGTGCTGAAAGTTTTGAGAAGTAGAAACAAAGTGAGGTATTGGTAGCATCAGTCTAGGGAGTTTGTAGGATCAAGTAAGGCTGGTGCAACCAAAACAAACACTTAGACAATTTGGTGCAACTGATGAAGAACTTCCGAAGGCAAATGCCTGAGCTTCCAAAGGTTAAAGTCTGAAAGAGCTTCCGAAGAGGAACTCCAACTTCCGAAGATAAAGTCTTCCTTCTTCCGAAGTTCAACACTTAGAAGAAATCAAGACAATGACTTTCGAAGTATAAAGGCCTGAAGAATGTCTCAAGCGTCGAAAGAAGTAGCCTCTTCCGAGTATAAGTGGCTTCGGAAGAACTTGTTCTTCCAGAGCCAATTAACCTTTGGAAGAACCTACTATGAACCAGTGGACATAAGTATGGTCCCTCTGACACTCCGCTGCAAATCTCTGATATACTGCATGGTGATTTTCCCACACCCATGTAGTTGACCATACTTTATTCCACCGTTCACTGTTTATCACTTAGTACAGTTACCAACTTTAGTTGGTGACAAAAGGTAAATCATGGACATGTCATGACCACCAAATCTTATAAATTATTTTATCTAAGATACCTTACCTTTAGCAATGTAGTATTTTCTTTAGTCATAGGTTTCCAGCTGGTATCAAAGTATATCCGGCTGTAGGTAGTAGTATATATATTTCTTATTATAACTCATGTAACATGCTTGTAAGAGTCTTGTAATACTTTGAGTTAAGAAGTAATATATACAAGTATCTTGAAAAATTATTTTCTTGTGTTCTATCTTACTTAGTATATTATTATCAACTCTGTAAGGATTCTGCATCATCAAATCGAGTGTGATTTAGTGAATTTGAGAGTTAAATATATGTTGAGTGACAAAACTGATCTTACATAGATTTACTAAGGAAATTAAAAATCACATCTTTTGAATTAAACTGAAATAGTAAAACAACAAAATTATATATAATATGAAATTTTCTGAAACAGTAAAACTTTTTTAACAAAATATTTTAATCATTTTGTTTAAAAAATTATAAAAAGGTATTTTTTTTAAAAAATAGTCTTATTAAAACAACTAAAATAATTACAAACCAGAGTTTCTATAAAACTAAATTATATAAAAAATAATTTTTTTATTAAAATCTTAAACGAATGTTTAAAATTAAACTATTTAGATAAAAAGGTTTAAAATGGTATAAATATTTTATTTCTTCACTACTACGTATATATAATTTTAATTATATTTTATACTAAAATATTATATTGTATTATTTGTGTTTATTACTAATTATAATCCGTTTAATGAATAGGTTTTTAGCCTATCGATCGATCTATCTATCTATCTACCTAAAAAACTAAAATAACGTGACATGATTTTAAAACTCATCATACTAATTTTCTTATTTCTCTATATCATTATAATAATATTGAATACTAATACTATTACTCATACCATTTTCAAATTAAAAAATATATAACTTGATAAATTAAAACCTATATTTTATCAAAGCACACTTTTTAAAAAAAATAGTTTATAAAATGCAGAACACAACGAACTATTTTTGTAATTCATTTTTTCTTAAAATTAAATATTTAAAAGTCACAGCTATTTTACAAAACAAAGTTCAAGAAAATACATCATTGTTTCTTTATTTAAAGTAGCTATTTATACGTAATTATAATCATATTTTATTTTCAAGTATGATTTTGTAATGCATACATTTTTATTACTAATTATTTAAT